>JAUMGZ010167062.1:0-15474 GCA_032359645.1 Pododesmus macrochisma
CTTTCAATGAAATCTCATCAGTAGTATTTGAGTTTAAGTTCAAAATGTAAAAGTTTACGGACGACGGACGACGGACGGCGGACGACGGACGACAGACGAAGACGAATCGCAATAGGTCACTTGAGTCTTTCAGTCTCAGGTGACCTAAAAAGTCATAGATATTACACTTATGTTAGGTTTTACCCTACAATAACATTTCATAAAGTCTTAAATAATTCACTTATGTTAGGGTTTATCCTACATTAATATTTCACATAATCATAAATATTACACTTATGTTAGGGTTTATCCTACAATAATATTAAAAAAGTCATAAATATTCACTTATGGTAGGGTTTATCCTACATTAATATTTCACAAAGTCAAAAATAATTCACTTATGTTAGGGTTTATCCTACAATAATATTTCACAAAATAATAAATAATACACTTATGATAGGGTTTCCTACAATTATATTTCATAAAGTCATAAATAATAAGTCATGCAACAAATAACAAAATAAAAATATCAAATATCAAATATATACAAATAAAAGCAAAACAGAAAAAACATGAGATACGCCTAACATACTTACAGCTGTATATTTACCTTTGCAATAAAATGTCTCTATATAGACAGTAGACATTGTTTGTCGTTTGTTTTAGCATCAACTCTAGCGTACTAGTATTGAAAACGTGTCGTAGTACTTGCCATTCCTTGCGAACACGCTCGCGTTTCTTTTTAACTGTCAACTTTTAGTCTTAAACTGCTTAATTAAATAATCTAGTTATGCATACACTTTCATAGTATCAGGCTACAATGTAAGCTTCCTTTCCCTACGGTTTAATATGCTGACAGAAATTTAACAATAAGAATTGTCATAAAACACTAATAAGCCTCTTCATTTGAACAAATCTGAATCCCCTTCCTCTAGGGATATTTCCTACCAAGTTTGAAAGAAAGAGGTCCAGTGGTTCAGGACAAGAAGTGGAAAATGTGAGAAGTTAACATATTTGCTGTATATTATTTATATATATAGTGTTGAATTTTGACCAAAAAATGCATAACCTATTTTTTACACAAGGGTCAGGCCTTGAACAAACTTGGTTCTTCATGCTCTAAAGTTATTGCGTACCAAAGCATTAGGATCTAGACCATCTAGTTTATCAGAAAAAGATTTCTTGAAATTTTGTTAAATTTTCCCAATTTGGGCCCCAAAAAAGGCGCCCCCTTGGAACCAAACTTAAACATCTTTACAAATCTGAACCCCTTCCCCTAGGGATGCCTTCTACCAAGTTTGGATGAAATGGTCCAGTAGTTTTGGAATAGAAGTCAAAAATATAAAAAGTTAACACATTTGCCATAGTGTTGAGCTTTGAGCCAAAAACGCGTAACCCATTTTTGACCCCAGGGTCACGCCTTGAACACACTTTGTTCTCCATGCCATAAAGTTACTGACCTTTGGTCCAGATGGACTAAAAACGTGGCGCATACTACTTTCTTGGATAATTCTCATCTTGGATATTTTTTTTCATTTCGTTTTTGGCAATCAGGGGTGATGCATTCAATTACATATATAGGCTATTCATACTTAAAATATTAGATTGTAATATTTAATTTTCGAAGATTTAAGCAATATTCATGTACCTTTTAAAACGTTCCTGCTTTTCGTTATTATGTGAAAAGAAACAAGATTGTACCATCTTTCGTCATCCTAGGTACAACATTATTGTCATGATGGCCCACTCAAAAAACTACAAAGGCTATTCTTCTAAGCAAACACAATACATAAAGGACAAATATTGAATATTGTCTTTTCTGATGGCTGACAAAAAGGTGTTTGTGTATTTATTTCATTTTAGACAATAATCATTTATGTATTTAAAGTTTTGAAAAAATGTGCATGACTGTATTATCAGACATTTTATCTTTCTCTTTAAAAAGAACATCCACCATCCTTTAGTACTAAAATATATTAATATTCATAATAAAAATATGCAATTGACCAAAATGTGATAATTATATAGTGGTGTGTCACATACCAAAATTGATCACAGTGCATATTATTCATAGTTATGACACGAAAGACTGCTACGTGTTTGTACTAAACTTTTCAAGAGCATATTTTAAAACTGATCTTATATGGCAAAACTTTGCTCCCATGTTAATTTATGAGTTACTTGGTGTTGAGCACCTCATCTTTTTGTACAGAGTTGCAGCATTGTGTCGTTTGAGTTTGTGATAAAATTTCATCTAGAATAACAAACGTTTCTGATTTTTTTACAGGGTTACAGTACCTTTTCAAGGGGAGATTAATTTGCCATATCACCCTGACCAAAATATGTCAATTATTTTATTACATTGACATATTTTATAGTTCTTAGCCGTGTTATACTGTGTGATTATTTTAGGCCATATCACCCTCCCCTATACATTCTCATATTTTATACTTCTTAGCATGTGTTATGCCGTGTGATAATTTTAGGCCATATCACCCTCCCCTATATGTTCTTACCGAAATGCATATAGAACAGTAGAAAATGATCCCCGGTCAATTGACTAATCAGAAGACAGAAAAGACACGTGTTATGTAATAAAACTGAATGATATATATATTACGTGAACAAAAGTTACGTTGACCAACATGGGATACAGCCAACACGATGAATAATCTGACTAAAACCAGATCTACTTTGCTCCCGGGATGTCGCTAGGTATATCTGAGGATCACCATTTGTTAAGGTCGTTTTGGCGCTAATATATATATAACGTTATTGTCATTATGATGTCATCTTTTGACGTGTACATTGTACGTCGTTTCGGTTGTGTTCCGCTATTACTTGACAACCACTAAACAATATGGCTGCGCTTCAAAACTAAGAATCTTGTTGATATGGTTAAACTGGTTTAAAAATGGAGACAAATGGTCCCAATACCTCCCACAGAGTGTAGCGTAGAGGTAACAATTATGTATGTGGGTTTTTGTTCATTCAAGCAGAATTGCGCAATGCTTTGATCATCGCTTCGTCGGTAAGCAAGGTAGCCATTTTGACGCTAAGTCCCAACAATCGCATAGAAGGTGGGTTTTGATTGGTCCGGATATCTCATAAATATTCATAATTATTCAAAATGTTTGGGTCACGGCCACGACCTTAACAATTGGTGTTCCTCAGATCTACCCTGCGATGCGATATCCGATTAACGGAAGCAACGTAGATCTGGTTTTAATCAGATTGCACGCTGAATAAAATGTATATCAATTTATTTCAAAAGTAGCAAAGAACGTCAAAAGCGATATGACGTCACAATATAAAATACATAACGTCGTATATTCACGCTATATTCACAATATCCTGGGGTCTCGCGAATATAATCTTATTAAACTTTAGATAACGAATACTAACTACATTACACACAAAATTAATATTTTATACTAAGCAATGTCAATAGATCGCAAATAATTAATGATTATAATTTATGCACGAAAGTAAATGCCTAGTTTAGAATAGAAATAACCATTGATTGGATACATGATGTGTAACATTGAGTAAACAATAGATTAAAATCGGGTATTTTCGATTTTTCTTCCTATTTGCCGCCTAATTAAAATTCAACACCAAATAACCTTGACCTCCGAAAATCATCGAAGGCTTTGTAAAATCCAACGACTAAGATGGTCGCCTAAGGCTATCCTTGACTTGTTGTAACCCATCGTTCACCTATATGGATCGGTCGTGCAAAGCGCTCTTGTTACTGATGCAAACACATTCCAACCCACGTCGTCAACATTCACTATGCTATACACGTGTATGGGTTAACAAACAATATACGACATGTATAGTTGGTATACCTTTGTTTAATTAATTTATGTACACTGCGTTCCACCGAACATAAAACATTAACAAATACACACAACTCTCATATTGGGTGACATAAACTGTAAGTGTTGGTTTTTGACCTCGATTCGTTTTTGTTGTTGTCATTTTCTTTATCAACTGAACTTGCACATGCTCAGTAAAGCTTGTCATAAAGCTCACGATATGGTAATCGGAATAAGTGGCATGGCTTATCTCGATTTATTGTAATCCACACAAAAAATCGAGAAATCGAAAAAAATAGCTTTTTAGTTATTTTAGTCCCCTGGCCGGTTGGCAAATCAGTATGACACTTTCTCACGAGAAAAGAATTATTTACTATTTGTGTTTTCCAAGTTACCAAAAAGAAGTATTACTCTTTTAAAGCTCACAGGTTACTTTACCTATTTGGAATAAGCAGTGAGCAAGTCTTACCTTTAGGGAAGTGGTCCAATCGAAGTACAAAAATATCAATTCTGGCATTAACAGCACTAAAACTAGCTGGTGAAAATCGCAGTGTACTAATATTCATCTGTATGCTAAATTTGAACGAAATCAGACAATATCTTAATTTTGACCAATCAGAGGGCATGGCCGCCATCTTTGGGAAGAACCCGAAAAATATCATATGCGATCGAGTTGCAGTGTCCTTATACTGCTGCATACAAGGGGGGGGGGGGGGGTTGTCAATAGCAATACAAATGTGGGACCAAAAACTTTGCAAAATTGAAAATGCGTAGAAATGAAATCGGTGTTCACACTTGTACAGTAAAATGTTTATATTTTTATATTGAAATCGTTTTAAGGCTAGAAGTGTGCCAAATGTTCAAAAAAAGGTCGATAATAGCGAAAGAGGCTTTTTTGGACGGTGTTATGAGTTGTAAAGTGCTGTGCAACATTGAACTACCCGAGAAATATGCAAACGTTTTAAATATTCTTACACACTTAATGATAACTATACATCGTGAGAGTATTGAACATATTTCTTATGCAGCTCAATGTCAAATCGAAACTGTTGTGCCTAAGAAGCGTTCAAATATGAACAATTTGTATTTACAGTAAACCATGTTAAACTCTACTGGCTGTATTATGTTGTTTGGTGTAATCGTTGTCATTACACATGAGTGTAAGAATAGCGGGAATATTGTGCTTGTCTCCGTCGTTCGTCCGTCTGTCTTACCCTACAACTCCTCCTACACCCTTCGAGATAGGAGCTCGAAACCTTCGGTCATAGTAGATATAGGTATGGGGAAGTGCACAACGCTTTCGGATTTTTTAAATGACCCTCGGAGCAGGACCAGAGGGCGTGGGGTCATGGGAGTTAATTTTTTCAACAAACAAATATTTTTTTTATAGCATATCAAATCAAACATTATCATGAGTTTTACATTTTATAACACTTTATTTTAACATATTGTGATCTGGGGTTGGCATAGGGGTGCTCGGTGATCGAGGAGGGGTAAAACAATCCTCAATTTACATATTTTGAGATTGGAACTTGAAACTTTGTGACATAGCAATTATATGTATGGGAAGTGCACAACAGCCTCGTACTTTAAATATGACTCCTAGGGGATGGGCCAGAGGGGGCAGGACCAGAGGGGCATGGCCATTGGGTTAAAAAAAAATATAATTATTAAAAGTTTAGTCTTATAGCATATCAAATCAAACATTGTGAGTTCTACATTTAATAACAAAATGTTTTAGCAAATGGTGATCAAGGGGTGGGGACGCGGTCAACATAACTCCTTCTACACCGTTTGAAATCGCAACTTGAACATTTGGGACAAAGTAGATAAAAATATATTGTTGGCTGTGTATATAGCGGTTATATTTCATCGATTTTTCTGCTTGTCTTTTGCTGTATTTATTGTCTGTACTACATTATGCCGTTTACATACACTGTCACTTCAAAATAACTCTTTATGTAAATATGCGAAGTGTATATAAACGTTATAGACTTCAAGATCTAATTTACATTTTAAAATAACAGTGGGCTTCTCTATTTATGCATTACTTTGATTAACTATCAGAAAAATAAATTGTACGTATATGATTTTATTTGCAAAATAATGTATTGTACCCCTCCGCCCAACCAACTGACAATTGTCTTCATCAAATAAAGACTGTCATAAGATAAAATTACTCCAGATACTTGATGTACTTGAATGTGCCTGTATTTATTGAATTTTGGTCAATTTGTTTCATTAATACCAATAAAAAGGTGTGTTTGCAATATCCCTGACAACAGTCATCTTAACTCTACCCAAATTTAATATTCTCTATAGCATCCATTCATGACGGCTACTTCGAACCAAGATCTGAGGTTCGCAACGGGGGTTTCTCGCACGGAGTATTGGCTCTTTCCTCTTATAAATATCATATTTATCGGTGGCATGTTTCAGATTGCATTTTTGTACTTGTATACTTGTATCTCCGTTTCAATTGGTGTTTTTGCTTTACTGTTCTAGTATACTTAAGACAAGACATAAAGCATTCGTTCCACCAAATACCGATCGAATCCATTGGGGCCCAAACAAATGCCGTATTGATAACCTTGAACAAAATCGGACAATGTTGAATTTCGACCAATCATAGGCCACCATGCAACCAGGATAACAAGACATTAAAAGACGTTAATATGTCGTCCACATGTTGCCTTTAGTAATCCCTGCATATTTGGCGAATTTACGAAAAACAGTTTTCGAGTTAATCTCTGGACAATACAGTGACTGAGAAAAACAATAGAAACAAAATAACAAAAAAACAACATTAGCAATATGTCACCCGAACATAACTAGAGCTGCACATGTCGAGCAGGGCCACCGCCAAGACGGCCCACACTAAAAACCGATTTTCTAGCACACGAGCTTCTGTTATTATTGCAAGCAATAGTAAATGTCACCCGCACTCCTGCTTTTTCAATGCATAGCCACTACCGGATACAGTTTGCTCCAAGAATGGCAATTAAGCCATTGAAATTCTAAAAAAATCGTTTATATGGTTAACAAACCGAACCTTAATTAAGCCAAACAGCTTACTATGCCTATTTTGGAATAAGCTGTGAGCAAGTTTTACCATTAGGCAAGTGGTTGATCTGATGTACAAAAAAGATAAAGTCTCACATTAACAGCTCTTAAATTCTCATTGTGAAAATAATATGCAGTTGGGTTCGCAGTGTCCTTAAACATCGTTATGCCAAATTTGAACAAATCGGACAATATCTTAATGTCGACTTACAGACGCTATGGCCACCATCTTGGATAACAGATCGGAAAAAATCACATTAATTTGGTTCGCAGTGTCCTTATTTAAATGTATACAAAATTTGAACGAAATCGGTCAATGTTTAATTTTGACTTATCAAAGACCTTTGCCGCAGTGTTGGTTCGTAATTTGAAAAAACAAATAATATGTGACGCGAGTTTGTAGTTTCCTAATAAGACTGTATATCAAAGTTAAACGAAAAAGGACAATATTTAAATGTTAATCAATCAGAGGCTTTTGTCGCCATCTGGGTTTTAAAAAAAATCGAAAATAATCATATGTTATTTGGTTATCACGGTGCTGTCTATGTGTTTCCTTTAGTAATCGCTGCAATTTTTGTGAAATGTTGGCAAAAGGTTTTAGAGAAAATCGACGGTCAAAAAAGTGACCGAAAATTAATAAAAAATAAAAAAAAAATAACTAGAACTCCAAATGTTTGTTTATTTATTTGGGTTTGGCGTACCTTTAACTCATGTATATGTCATATCGAGACGGTTTCTACATGTGACAGTGCGAACTAATAACGACTCTATAGTGCTGTCTCACTGAAATATCACGCCACATTGACATGATACTTCTCTCTGTCACATTATCCTGACACCTAGCCAACCAGTCCTCCTCCTATCCAATAATGTCGAGCGGTTAGCTGGGAGGGAGTAGATTGCCTAATCTTAACGTCTTAGGTTTTGACGCGATCACGATTCGGTCCTACGACCTGGGATTCTAGCACCAGTCTACCATCACGAAGCGAACACCCGAAGTGCTGGGCCACCGCACTGGTAGAACTCCGAATGTCGAACAGGGACACTGCCAAGATGGTCAACAGTAAGGAAGCCTTTTTAAGCATATGGGTTTCTGTTGCTATCGCAATCAATCGAAAATGTCAACCCTAACCCCTGTTCTCTAAATGCATAGCCACCACCGGATACAGTTTGCTCCTAGAATGGCAATTTTATGTTTTGCCAAACCAGGGTACCAACAGTAATAACCTGAAAGGGAAGCCATTGAAATAATAAAAATAAATCATGTATATGGCTCACAACCTGAACCTTAAGCCAAACAGCTTATTATGCCTATTTAGAATGTGCAGTGGGCATTTCAGGCTATTAAGTAAGTGGTCAATTGTGGTTCACAAAAGTGCAAAGTCTGTCATTAACAGCATTAGAAGTCCCGCTTGAAAAAATAATATGCGATTGAATTCGCAGTGTTGTAATACATATGAATGCACAATTGGAACGAGATCGGACAATATTTATCAGAGGCCAGGGCCGTCACCTTGGTTAAGAAATCGAAAATAATTATATGCGATCGAGTTCGAAGTGTCCACCTGCATACCAAAATTGAACGAGATCTGAGACTATATAAATTCCAACCAATTAGAGGTCATGCCCGCGAACTTGGTAAATTAATCGAAATAAAATTATGTGCAATTAAATTCGCAGTGTCCTAATATATCTGTTTACCAAATTTGAATGAAATCGGACTATGTTTAAATTTCGACCAATCAAAGGTCATGTCCGCTATCTTTTATAAAAAAAATCGAGAAACAAATTATTTGCGCATGAGTTAGCAGTGTTCTAATACACCTATATATCAAATTTAAACAAAATTGGACCATGTCGAATTTCGACCCATAAGAAGCCACTGTGTAATCATGGCAACACATACTTTGAAAACCTTACTTTACCGTCTACTTGCTGCCTTAGGTAATCCCTGTAAATTTAATGAAAACTTGGCGAGCGGTTTTGTGATTAATATTAATAATTAATTGTTTGATATGCCTCACAAACTGAACCTTAAGCCTAACACTATGCTATGCTTATTTGGAATAAGCTTTGAGCAAGTGGTTAAATCGAAGTACATTAAACGAAAAACCAAATTTTGACCCATGCGTTGAGTTAGTAGTTTACATTTGTATACCAAATTTAAACAACATCGGATAATATTTTAATTTAGACCAATCAGAGACCATTGCCGCCATCTTGATTAACAAATCGATGTTGGGGATGACATAACTATGTTGGGGTAACATAAAAAAAAGTAACATATCATAATCAATATGTCATCCAAACTATGTTTGGTGACCTAAATAGACTTACTTGTCGAAGGTGGCCTTGAAGGTTATGTTGAATGTTACTCCAGCTGCTATCTCATAGCGCTCTCTGTCTATTGCAGGTATTGTTATTTTGGGCAACTCTTTAGAGCACTGTACATCTCCATTATCGATAACGTCAATAATAAACTAAAAATTAAAATAAGTACTTGAAATAAAATTACCCTTGACATGTTTAAGCTTCTATGAGCTATTCTGATCGACATATGTCCGTTACTTGCTAGACGTTTAACATTCTGAAATTATCAAGGCAAAAAGTTAAGTGTGTATAGTATCATGCTGTGCAGATAATAACTGAGAGAAAGTGGCGAAGAATATTCCTGATTCCTTTGTTCTTTGAGCAAAGTCAGACACCGCTATTTACACACAAAATGCGGCACATCGGGTCAATTCTAGGCGCTTGAAAACAGCTCCACACATTGTGATGAAAATTTCCTCAAATGTAAAACTAAATGTGATCTAAAAGTTGGCATATGCTTCATACATTGGAACAAATCTGGTTTTGGAAGAGATATCTGAGCCAGAACGCCATAAATGGCCTATTTATAGAAATGCAATAACCAAATCTATACCATGGTACCTGAACCAGAGCAGTAATGTCCCACAGACTCGGAATATAATATTTCCGAGGTGCAATGAAAAGACAGAATGTTTCACTAGGGCCTAATATATACACAAATGTATCCAGGCTTTAATACAAAGTCACCTTGATTTCGGCGTTATAGATGATCCCGAAACTGGTGACGTCACCGATTTGGGAAATCACAGACAAACGTACAAGACGCTCTCGAAAATAATTCAAGGTCAGGATTCAGTTATTGCCAAAAATGTAGGTACCAATAGTCTAGCTAAGTGTTTTAAAATCATATAGCCCATTACTCAATGTAAAAGTCGGGTTATTGACAAAGGTAAGCGACCAATCATATACCTAAATTGCGCTTTTTAGGGAGTTACATGTAATATACCATTGTCATCGGACCTGTATGTGGCTTAACATATCATTCAACTTTTGTTTGGTGATTTCCAACGATAAACGCTGCCTATGCTCCAGGAATCTGGGTTGTTTAGCTCGTAAATGAGTTCGCCTCATAAGTATTTTCGCACAAATATCAGTTCGCACTGGTTTATTCCTAGGGCTACCACAATATTTTCAAAAACAAAGAAGTACATAAGGCAATACAAAAAGAAATATCGCTGTATCGCAATGCATTGTCAAAAACAGTACATTGTCTTGCCAAAACTAGATAAACGCGCAGTCAAAATAGGAATTTGTTAATGTATTCCTCAGGACACGTGTTTCGAACAACCCAGTTCTCGTCTGCAAAGGCGTATTTAGAAATGATTCTGATGACAATCAATATGGATATAATGGTACTTAAAAAGTAGCTTTTCTCTTATGTTTTCGTCATATTTAATTAAATTTCACTCGTTTAGTGCTAATGAATTTTATGTTCGATTATATTTTTGATTTCATGTGAGTTGTATTCAAACTCCATCCCACAACAGACAGTTTAACTTAAATTTGTATTAGAGAATGTAACGTTGTAGATGGTTTTTTCTTTAAACGTTGCTGTTTCTCATTTCATTTGAGTCTTTAAACATTATGATGCAACTAATATTCTGTGATATTCAGTAAAATATTGAATGAGGCAATTGCTTTGTTTTTTGTTAGACTATTTTGGCAGTTTTCTATACTTTGGTATACTTTTAGAGACCAATCATAAGCATGTTTTGGTTATTTTGCTCCTGCCCTGAACAGTTGTCTTAGTTAGTCAACATGAAAACAAAACAGAATTTGTTTTAGGAAATTGTTGTATATAATATGCTTTTAAAACCATTCAATTTAGTTTATTCTTGGCGATAGCTAGCATTCATGCAGCAAACTTGAAAAAAGGGTTGGCTTACCTTTGAACCAGGTTTGAAGTAAAAGGTCGTGGTTTTTGCATATCTACCAGTTAATTTAAACAAAGGTCTCAGTTCTGGATACCTTTTGCAATTTAATGTCTATATGTTAAATACTTTTTGATGATTTTCTGAAAATTGTCACATTAATCCTTAAAATTGTAACAACACAAAATATACTTTAGACCGCTTCATGGCCATTTACCAGGCCATTTCATTTCGCTTCAGTTTATCCAAAATGATTTCAATTTTATTTCGTCTTCAATAAGTTATAACGTCGATTGATTAGAGAAGTAATGAACAAAAAACAAACGTAGGAAATCAAGTAAAACATTGACAATTCTTTGTTTATATTTTGCTTGATCTTAGAATTTTCAAAATTTATTTCTTTTTGGTTATACCGAATGCATTTTTTACTCTGATGGAGATGGTATTCGTGATTGGTGGCTCATATATATATATATATATATGTACGTACACTGTCCCTATATATCTTACATAGAATATCGGATCTTCGATTAAAGGTATCAACTGATGTACGTGTTCATATGCACAGTGTTAATTAGCTCTATGGAGACCGAGATGATGCAATGGCCGATATAACAAGGCATTTGCTACTATTATCCCTGTAAATTTACCATTGCATGATAATTCGTTTATATAAGAATACCAAATTTAGTTGGTATTCAAATAGGCTATGTTTCAATGCAACCGCCTCACTTACGGTGTATCGTTTAGTTTCTTAGTGGAAAATTTAGATTTAGTACAAGTCCGCGCTTTTGTAAGGGCGTATTCAGACAAGTCCGCACGTTTGTTTGACGTGTTCAGACAAGTCCGCACGTTTGTATGACGTATTCAGAGTGTTAACTGTTGACCAGGAAAGTTGAGATAATTTTAGAAAGACAGTATTCCAGTGTAC
This sequence comes from Pododesmus macrochisma, assembly GCA_032359645.1. NCBI lineage: Eukaryota > Metazoa > Mollusca > Bivalvia > Pectinida > Anomiidae > Pododesmus > Pododesmus macrochisma. Next base: position 12,036 of record JAUMGZ010167062.1, read on the forward strand.
GAAGTCAATTCTTAGAAAGTAACTGGTTTTATTCAGAATGTTACATATTTACTATTAAAAGGTTAGCCAAAATTAAACGTTAACATAAACAGATTTGAAAGAGAAAATGAGTCGATCCGAAAGGAGACGAATCGTCCAGCAAAGAAGAACTATGTACCAGATTCGAGATTCAAATATATATTGCTTCTTTTCATTCCTAGGTGTTCCTATTCTTAAATAAGTGTGAGGAATGTCAACGAAAAAGATAATACAATTCAAAAATATTTAAGGGCGAAAAGAGAAATATTTCCCCCCGAAAAGATACAAGAGTGTCCCCCACATAGACACAACTTCAAATTAGAGGAAATATTCCAAAAACGATAGAGCTAACTGTTATTAAGGATGTCTCTATTAAGCGATGATACAGCTGCTTGACACCCCCTTACGTGTAAGAAATGTCAGAATGTGCTAAATTTGACAAAAAGTCCGTTCAGATCTTGTAAACCAGGCAGCTTGTGACAAAGTGTTGAAGAGTTTTTTATAATGAAACTTTCTCGTAAAACATGTCTATAACCAAAATAGGGCGTTTTTCACCGAGTGTCGTGGCATAAAACATTATCTGATAAAACTGTTTCTTCCACTGATATACTTATATTTCTTCTCTCCGAATGCAAATTACAGTCGTATTGCTTTTCCCCGTTGGTTTATATGTATGCCATCCCTAAAAGTTGGCCGGTACACGGTGTAAACGGTTTTATGAATTTTATTGTTACATTTATACAACTGTTTGTTCTCATGTTAGTATTTTAGTAGTTAATTATTTAGCCATATTTATTTTATTGATGAACCGTTAAGGTTCATGTAGTCCATTTTGATTGTACCCGAAGTGCTCCATATGGATACATATATGACAGGTTTTTTTTGTGCTGTTTACGGTTTACTCGTGAGCAATCTGATTAAAATCAAATCTTAATCTGCGCTCAATTCCGTAAACTTCATATTGCTGTATCAAGATCTGAGGACATCCCATACAGGGTCACGTTCTGGTGACTTTTTTCTTCATCTTTGACCGTTTAAATCAAATTTAATTTTCGACCAATCAAATAACAGCTTCTTCTCGCGGTTTTTTTTTTAAATGGTCTCACCTTTTTCATTTATTTCGGTCTGGACAAATGAAAACCCAAATAAAACACACAGGTTTGTACAGTAGTAAACACGACGTGTAGTAGACGACATGGTAACATCGGTGATGCGCTTATCTTGTCTTAAATTTCACTCCGGGAAAAAAATATTCCGCCATGTTTGTTTATATAACAACGTGATGTCATCAAATGTACATTACGAATTCCGATAGCGCGTTGCTGATTGGCTAACGTAAAGGTCACCAGAACTTGACCCAGTATGGGATGTCCTCAGACTTGATACAGCAGATTGAAGTTTACGGAATGGAGCGTAGATCAAGATTTGGTTTTAATCAGATTGCCAAATGTTGACACTTAAGATCCTGTCTCAACAAGTGTTGTGATCAATGAACATCTAACATAGGTTACCCATATTCATTGCAATATTGAGAGAAAGCTTCTTTATGGCACATTTTTGGGTCCTTTTCAAACTTTACTATTTGCTTGTTCCCATTTTTCTGATCTTTCTCTCTGTTAAAAAATCATTTTTCTGACATTTCTTTCTGCATATTACCGGTATATCATTTTCCTGATCTCTCCTTCTGACTATAATGCATGAGTGAAAGTATCAAAATGGCCGAAATACTAAAAATACTGAAATTCTATGAAATATCATGTTTTTGGTATAAATTACACAGAAGAACAAATCTTCAAAATACTGAAATCAGTCACGATACTTAAAACTTTTTCACCCATGATAATGTCACTCTGTTTTTGGTTGAATATGATTACCTATGATGCCTACTACAAGTTCCTTCCTCTCCTCGTCCATGCCAACCAGAAGGGAGTAGTCCATGACAAGATTGGAGGACAAGAATTCTGAGTCCCTTCTTATGGCAGAAATAAGCACCATACGAGAATGAGGGTAAACATAAAGTGGAGAATCCACACTCACTGAAAATACAGGAGCCATTAAACAAGTATACTACAAAGTGCTTTAATTTTGCCAGGTTTTAATTTTGTGCTTTAAAGAGTACTGGTAGAGCATTTTCACAGGGTTATATTTATATTACAATTTAAACCGCATTCGATGAACCTATGGACAGTCAATGATGTTCATTTACCAATGAATCTATTTGCTCCACGTATGACAATCATGATGTCATATTGTTAAGGCATTGTCCTGGGGATTTTCGACAGTTGGCTGTTCCAACATATGCGTTAATCCGACCAATAACGCTTTCATTTTATGTGATAACAGTCGTGATATTAACGAAAATGAAATAGAACCCATTTCATTTAATTCATGAAATAAATAAATATAAGTATAAGAATTGAAATGTGATTTAGTAAATTTCATGAGGTGATTATTATAAATGGAACCTGTGCAAATTTTCATGAATTGATTAGCAGTTTACTTATTTTGCAGGGGGACCAACTAAATCATCACCTCTTACCTCTTACAAAACTTACTAAATCACTTTCAATTCTTAATTTAATTTGCTGTTTGTCTTTTACATAACACTGATTAAGAACTCAATGCTATATTGATGTAAAGTAGACAATAATTTGCTCATGTATGAAATCTGCACTTTATTCAAAAATAGCGAATAACAATAAACACTTGAGAAATATAAGCACTTTATAGTGCACACACTAAATAATATAATACATAATTTAATACAGAGAGGAGGGAGAGAAACAACAGGTATTAAGCTTCAGAAGTTATAATTACAGATTCAGGTATTTGTTTACTCCATCAAAAAGATCTAGATCTTACATTTGAGAAGGTTTTCGTCCAATAGGACTAGTTCTTCTTCTCTCTTGCCAAAAGTGTTCACCAATCTGTTCCTCATGGAGCCCTTTAGATCAAACGTCTACAATAGAAAGACATAAAACACAAATTTATATAAGACACTAAAAACAACCTTACATGGATATCAACTTATATAATTACTTTAGTTTCAAAATTAAAGGAGTAAAAAGGTTTATTTCACATTTGTGAACTTTTAAGATGTCATAAACAATATTAATACAGTAATAACTGAAGATATTAATAATGAATAAGCGTAAGAAAAAAATCTATGAAGGGCTTTTTCATAAAACTACTGTAAAGTCTTTTAGAACTACGTGACATTATTGTGAAGGGGGAGGTTAAAGGCATATTTTAATATTCCAACCATGTGTCATGATATTAATCAAATGGTATCTGTATTTTCTAATCAAATATTGTCTTAGGCCATGACTCATACAATCATTTAAGAAAAACCCTATCAATCTTTTACAATGAAATTATGTTTTAATTAGAAGATATCAGATAATCAATATTAAAATTATAA
>JAUMGZ010167073.1:0-13849 GCA_032359645.1 Pododesmus macrochisma
TTGTTATAATTTCAAGCACTTAAACTATGAGAATAAACTTATTTGGCTTATGAATAATGAGAACATAGATATATTATCCGAGTTGTGTAAGTATACATTACTTTAAATGAAAAAATATGATTAGCATCCATCGGAGTATACATTTCATATACATTATGAAGCTACTTTTGCGTATTGTTCTTGGGTTGTATAAGACCATGTATTTAGCATTTCAGACACTTAATCAAAAACAGATTTTGATAAATTAATATGTGTATGTATTTTATTGTTTTATAACATATTTGTTTTCCTCTCATGTATCGGAGCATATAAGACTCTTACACCTTTGAACTTCTTATGACGTTTTTTTCTTTAAATTTCTTTGTAGTCCTGTTTCAGCACCTGCCCTTGGTGACTTTTTCATAAGAATGGAATTTTTAACCTTATTCATGTGCATTGATCACGAGGAGGACTAGATCCATTTATATGACGTTATATAAATTAATATATACAGGTAAAGCCTGTTATATGTAGGTATATCTCTGTAATGTAATGCATTACGACTGCTTTTTTGTTTGGGTACAACTACAAAATAGTGACTTATGAGTTAAACCTATTCAAAATTATTACAGAAAATATTCAGTCCCATTTATAATTAGCACCTGCCCTTGGCGACTTTTGCATCTTAACTACATTAAATCTCAATCATCTGCGTAAGTCACGAGGAGGAATATAATTTTAATATACACAATTTATATAAATTACCTCTACTTCCTCAATTACCTCAATTTCAGCCACATCCGATGGAATTATAACTCGCTTTCAGCTAACTCTTAAGCTAAATAGTGTGGTTAACCAGTTAACGAGATTCAAACCTTACAACTTGAACCCATGGAGATTGTGGTATAAATCCACTATTGTCTAACCTGCATGATGCAAGAATATCTAAAAATAAACCTTAATATTGAGTAATAATCAAACAAATGTTATACATAGAAATTGTACAAAATGAATTAACTGTCACCACAATCAATAAGACTTGATGCATATTCATGCAATTCCATTTAAGAACGCAACACATTTATTCTATTTCTTGGCCTTAATTGGAAAAAACCCGATGTGGTAGCTCGCTTGGGAGAGTGTTCGGTTTATCCGCGGAAGGTTGCGGATGATCTTCGTCCGCGTCACTCATACAACGTTAAATTAAATAACCTTCTCGCTTCCTGCTTTTAAGTGCTAAGCGTATCTGGACTGGTTGGCTTGATGCCAGGATTATGTGACCGAGTGAAATATCATAGTACCATGTCATTGTGTCTGCGGCGTGATGTCTCAGTGCAAGAGCACAATCAAATCGCCAACATAAGTCTGCACCCCCACAAACAGACACTGTCTCGATATGGCATAGACATGTGCTGAAAAGAACATCAAACCCTAATTAAACAAAACAAAAAACAAAAATAGTTGTCCGATCGCGAGTATCAATTTATTTTAAGGATCTTATTTTTGTAGACGAAAAAAATACGAATTAACCGAATATAACATTGGCATTGGACCCAATACATTGAACCCATATCATTTAGTTTCATGATAACGCCTTTGTAAAAATTTCCACCACAAATAAATCAATCTCATTTGAATGACCAGTTGACAATATCAGCCTGTTACCTGGCAACAGTGACCAAACCGTTTTCATGAACCATTTTGAAATATATGCACACTTCTTTATTTTGTTCAATAATGAAAACTCGTTGTGATAATTTGTATAGCATTTATAATTTAACAAAAACACAATATATCTAATTAAAATATTAATCAAAACTTAAAGTAACATCAATCACTTCAAAACAAGCATATTTAATTTAGTGAGGAGATCAGTGCTTATATTGGTGGTTACAATCAGTCTGATTAAAACCAGCCCCTCTTCTCACTCCGGTGGGTAACAATTGTCAATATTAATTTAAAGATTCAACGTTTAAAAAATGTTAATCAAAATAATTCAAATAAATACCAAAAAAAAAACGAAATCTTTTTTTCTTTTTTTGTGTAGTAATTTCTTAATTTATGAAATCAAAATAGACAACTAAAACCAATTATTTCTGCCTTATATACTCGTTTTCAGAACCTTGGGAAAAACGGAGGGGTATTTTTTCTGCTGCACACATATATCTGGCAATTTGTCGGGAATTTTTTCATAGAAAATAATAAAAAGTGCAAAATTTCCAAGGGAGATTGCCCCTGTTCCCAAACAGGCTACGGCCCTGGGTTTTTTTATTTGACACATTGACACACTGCTATTAAACAGAGATACAGTGACAAACTACACACAATGATTAAGGTTTTGGCATAATGTGACATACTTAATATTGTTATCTTTTATGTAATATATACTAATACATTTCCATCATGAAGCCGATCACTTTTATTCTAATGGCAAATTATTAACATAAATTTAACCAAAAACACACAAAATGTTACACGCTCTTTTGTTTGAAACATAAATATATACAGGACGGTTTTCCAATGCATTGTTACATAACACTGTATGCATAACATTACATTATAACATTCAAACAACTCTAAGCATTGGTTTTACATCACACAATTATATATGGAGCTTCATAGTACGCTTCAACCCCCGACTAACGAGAAACAAAGAAAATCTGAAAAGATTGATATTTTTAATGTACTTTATGTAAATCCTGATGTAATGGATGTTTCAAAATAATTGGTACTTGTCTTCATCAGAGTCATTTAAACTGCAATCTTAGTTTACGCGGTATATTTGAATAACGAATATTTTTTATATGTATACACAGGCTCAAAAATTGAAAACAAGGCTTTAAACTTTGGACTTCAACTGTTGACTACTATATGGAACAAGAAAACATTGATGCAAAGCATCACATTCGTCGGGAAAATGGAGTTTCTTAATTTAAGAAAATATTTATGTTTGAAATTTTTATATTTCAGGGCCAGACTTTGAAAACATTGTTTTTATGATCAAAATTAGCACTTATACAAACATTAATGTCACTTCAAAAGTTGGTTAAAATAAAGATATTTAATTCCGCTAATATTCCCCTTTTTAAATGTGCACGAGGCGCCCCCTGAAGCCCCAACCTTAATTTTGAACAAACATGAATTTACGTTTACCTTGAATCGTTCCCACTGAATGCTCAAATATTTTTGAAAACTTGATACAATGGTATATACATGTATAGATATATATATAACAGTAAACATCGACCTCAAATCCAGTATCTTATTTTTTTTTTTTTTTACCTTATTTGGTTCTCAATGGCTAAAGGTTATGTCTTCTGCTCAAAATGCGTCTTAACATAAGTATAACCAGTGAAGTATTTAAACACTGTTATACATGTAAATACGAAAATATAGAAATAAACTGCACACGTTTCTCGAAAACAGCAGCAAGAATAAAAAATAGTAATCAAATTTGTATATTACAGTCACAATTAATATATATTTTTATCAATATGACTTATCGCATACATTCTTTATATTTAAAAAAAAAAAAAAAAGAAGAGTACTGCAGAAGTTGTGGATTAAACCCGGCACCTTCAGGTCTTAATCTAACTCGCTACCAACAGAGCTATGGAGGCCATTGATATCTGCACAACTTTTATCAAACTGAAACAGCATATGCGTACATTGTTAAAAACCTATTGTTCGGTATACATTTTTTTTATATATAAATGCCGTTTGTGGGCCTGTTAATAGGGCGATTTGAAAATTTATTGAACCAAAGCAGTAATAAATGCACGATAGCACACTGCGCGATTCCGGACAAAAATTCATCGTTTCTGGACCTTTTTAGAAATCCTACGGAGTACTGTTTGTTACCCTCGTTTGAAACTCTTTGTTAAGTTATAGTGTTAATAAGTAATTTCTTCAATTCAGACACATTGAATTAATAGCAGTAATTATCTTACATTGCTTTACTGCTGTAACTTGGCTTGGGGTACAACAATTATTTTACAACCTCTTCAAACTCAGGATATAAAATGCAAACTGCTCCCCATCTCATGTGCATATCTCAAATCAATTATATATACATATAGCAATTGAATAAAAAGCAACGAAGTTTATTGAATAACCAAAACGCACCTATAATGTAAATAACAATCACTGCATCAAATGCATCTCGTATTGAAAAAAAATATACATTAAAAAATCAAAGAAATTTACAAGGCAATTCAATTGAATCAAGCAACACTGTAAATATATGTCCGTTTGATATGAACAAAATAAAATCTTAGAGGGGAAACTCAAATATTAAAGGGAAAAAATAAAAACAAACAAAAAGTTACAGAAAGAACAAAACACACTTCCTTAACAGAAACGTTTTTAACTTTGCGTAGTGAAAGATTAAAGTTTCGTACGTTGTGAGGACAATGTTTACTAGAAAAATATTTTAAAGAACATTTTATGTTCAATTTTATTATAGAAACACTTCGAAAATAGAATCCTGAAAATACAACCTTATACATGTCAATGAAAACCTGTTTTAAATATAAGAAAAACATTTTTTGTTATAATGGAAGATTTTTGCACTAGCATGTCTGTTAGCTACGGGAACCGTACCGGAGCAATGGAACTTATTGTTACTGTCGACAGATTTGTGACCATAGGGCGAGGGCATACTGTAACGTTAGTATTTTACTGGACTTTCGTTTGCTTGTGGTCCTGTGTTTAATGGCGGATAAACCGGCTGACTCGAATGTGGTTGCTGTGACATATACGGTTGCTGGTACACCGGTTGTTGTTGTTGTTGTTGTTGTTGTTGGAATGGTTGGAACTGTTGATTTTGGAAGGGCATCTGAGTGGTCTGTTGCTGATTAGACGACACGACAACCATACCTGTCGCAGGAAACTGACCAGGTGCCACGACAGCATGCGGCTGCATATTACCTGCAACGATGCAGGAAACCAAAGCGAATATGAAACATACACAGCCACTGATCGCTACCAAAAAGAAGGAATAGCCGAATTCGATACCAAAGCTACTTAATGATGCAAAACCGCCCAATGTGTCAGTATCGTTGACCCATATAACACCAAACCAGGTCACACCAGCCAAGGTACAAAAAGCTGCAAAGAGAGATTTGTGTTTATAAGTTTAAAAGCAACGAATGGCCAATTATGTTTGGAAAATTATTATAAGTAAATTAACATTTTGTGTTACTTTTATATAAGAAATAAGAAAAATGATAAATAAAAACATGAACTGGTTTAGTACAGTACAGTCTCTTAACAACGACACTCATTACAGCAGCAAACTCATTACAACGACGATAGGTTTGGAATAAATTGACAAAATGACTTTAATTTTGATTCATTACAACAGCAAATTCTTTACAATGACAAAGAATTAAATTACACACCACGGTCGTTGTAAAGAGACAAATGACAATAATTCTCTTGTTTACAGCACAATAAAATAGTCGTCACGCGTGGACTTTATTTAAATTAGTTATTCATTTGATTGAGTGCTGCATCTACTGTCTGAATTGAATATTACCCTCGGCTACGGATTCTGGATATTTAGAACCTATGTAATACAGATACAAAATGTCTTAAACGATGCTTGAATTCTACACTAACAAGATTAAATGATATAAATTGCTTTAGAAACGACGTGCTACGGATGTGCACGGATGACCGGCGAAAGAAGGAACAACATATACAGGTTCTAAGCTGCACGACAAAGATTAAAAAGGATTAACAAAGATTTTAAAAAAATCCTTCTAAAGGGTTTAAAATGATAGAGATTTCGAAAGACGTCTATTGAATAACATAGACAAAAATGGATGCACCCAAAACAGTATTGCAGAGATATCAGTCAAAACAATACAAAGTCTAATGTTTTTAACTGGTCTATATTTAACTCAATTATTCGCGCATTGCAAAGAAATTCGAAAACGTTTTGGACTATTGGATGTGCCTTCTTACCCGCTTTCTATACTTACATGCTGCGAATCCCATTCCAGCCAAATTTTGTAGCGGCGATCTCGGAGACACATTGTTACAGCTTGACAGTCCGATGATCAATGATATGAACAGAAACAACGTTCCTAATCCAACCAGTCCAGTAAAGAATATGTAATGAACTGAAAAAAGAAAGATTTAACTTGAGTGATGATAAAATTTGATAAACATGTATGAGTATGGCGTATCAAGCGTTGCAATGATCGATACTTCGCTATGCATGTATCTTTTTTCACTTCGTTTTCATTCTGTCAATTTTATCTCTCATTTGTAGTTCATAATTCGGCAACTGTATTATAATATTTATATTGTTTATATTGTAAAGTTTTCCATTTGTATTTTTTTTAGCGTAAACCGGTATATTCTTTAATTTCTCCATTTGTAATGGGACACCAAAATGAACATCAACAACACTTTTTGTGAAAATTTGACAAACGGTTCCTGTGAAGAAATTGACAAGGTCTAAACCAATCATATACATTAGGGGTCATAATGGATGGATTTAGGCAACGTTGGACACATGTCCAAAAAGGGACTATGTAAACAACATCTACATCAATGGTTTTTGACAAGCTGTCAAAAAGGTCTCGGCCAATCAGAAGCAACGGCGGCCATATTGCATGGTGTTCGTCAATATCACACGGAAACCTGAAAGGGGTCCTTGCAAGGAACATACATATTCTCGAAAATTGACCAACGTATTATGACAAGAAGTCGAAACAGTCTCGGTCAATCAGAAGGCATGGCGGGCATATTGGATGTAGTTTGCACAAATCTAAATGAGACAATATAAGGAAAATATACACCAATTTCATAAACATCTGACATACGGTTCTTGACAAGAAGTCAAAAATGTGTATACAAGCCAATCAGAAGCTCTTAAAACCCTACTGGATGGAGGCCTACCACGTCGGACACAACTCCTGAATGGTGTAGTATGTAGGAGTAAAAACAGGCCTCGCTTAATCAGAAGCCCTAATGGTTACCTATATGCATGCATGTTTTTTTGCACATAGAGTTCTTTAACATCCGAAACAGCTCTAAGAAGAACAATAAAAGCAAGTTTTTCAAAAGTGGTTCTTTTTTAAAAGACGTCGAAAGGTGCAACCTTACAGACGGATTTCGACGGGTGGATTTGTGTAGCAAATGATTCTCTATTTCGTGAAATTACATGCAGTGTTATATCTGTATAACGCCGTGAACGTGTTATAAATAGCACACATATGGATTTTATTCGTAACGATTGTTGAAATTGTCGCCATAACAAGTTGACTGTTAATGTTGGTTCCACGACACAATAAATATTCATAAAATACAGGAATTCATTGTCTGGTGTGCAGCATAGTTTGTGCTGCCATCCGTTGCTACAAAACTCTATGGACGTTTATCAGACCAAGGGAGAGTCCTTAATACCCAAAGATAAGACTGGTTTATCACGGGTGTCAGTAAGGTTTATCTTATATAACAAGGAAGTATGTTTTAGTATCAACGTTTCTGGGTGTTCATACAACTGATTAGAAAAATATACCACAAAATAACAACGCGCAGTGATATACAATGGACAATACATGCACTGTGAAACTGATTTTTAAGTCTGTTTTCTGAGAAACTGATTAGATTTATAATCTCTTGTATTTGGCTATGTACAAGGCTTCTCGTGGCCAAAACATATATTTATAATTACTAGTGTTCCTACTCATCTTCCTTGTATGTAGATGATAGCGTAATGACATGTTAACTATGCATTGACCTGCTTTCATTTGGCATTCATATCTCCTATGAATGCCAAATGAAAGCAGTTCAATACTTATATTTATCATTTGCTATCCCAATGTAACAAACTAAACGGTAAAATATGGGAAACTAAACGATAAGCAATGAGAAACTAAACGATAAGCAATGAGTGATGGCATTCATAGGTGATATAAATGCCAACTGAATTTGGTTGGGATATATAGTGGCATTGCCATGCGATGGTAAATATATACATATTATCCCGGAAATAAATTCGTGACTTGTGTATGTAATATTAATACCCTTTCAAAATTCTAAATATTTCATATCCTCGTGCTAAGCACGCCAAATGATTTCGTGAGCGTATTATAAACACTTTTTTATATCCGGGTTAATATGAAGCTCGCGATTCCTTTTTAATGTTCAAGCATAACATATTTATTGACATTTTACGTAACCAAATATCGATCACCCTGTTATGGATATTTTACGTGTTTCGTCAACCAACATAAGCCTGTAGATTAAGGACAATGTCAACATTGTTATCAAGTGTAAAGGACAGGACATACTACTCGGCACTCCTCAACGTTCTAGGTAATACGTGTATTTATTGTTGGTTTCAGTTTAATAACATACAAATAGCACGTTCGTCAGGAGTACAATAATATTTGCAACGTTATACGGGCCCCTAATAAAACAAAGTTAAAAGAGACATAAAAAACCAACCAAACAAACAAATTCTGCGTAATCAACGGATCCTCTTAAGAAACTGAATTTATAAGAAGAAAAAAAAACCAAAACCTAGCTACAGTCTTGGGTAAAACAGAACTTAGGACTGTGAACCGTCGAAGGAATGGCAACCGGAATACGTAAACGAAATTGAATACAATGCCAATGGAAAGGAATTGAATGACTTGCACATTTACGCAGTTCATATTACAATATTTTGTAGTATATTAGAATCACAGATGAAGCATTTTGAGAATTCCTGTGATAGATTTCGATGACATTTAAAAAGACATTTCTGTTACTGTTTTTGCTTTTTATGTACATGTACTTTTGAACATTTGACCAACAAATACATGCTATTCCTCCCGTCATGTCGATTTCCACAAAAGTTTGAAGTCTTCTGCACATCACAGGGTTTCACGTAGATTCAAGATTTCAAAATTAAATTTTGATTAATACAATATTGTATATAAGTGTTTTCATTGCTGTTATTTTAGGGCTTTTGTTTGTTTTAAACATGTCATAAAATTAACACAAAAACAAAACAAAATATTGGGAACACGTTACATCACACATGAAGCATTCAGATGAAATTATCTGAATATGTCATAGAATTAATAAAAAAAACACCGCCGCTGTAGTTCACTGGCTTGAACGTACGCTTCATGTGTGGATAGTTGAGGGTTCGAACCACGTAAGACGTAAGCATTGGGTAATGTCTCGCTCCTTGCTAAACGCTCGGTTATTTCTAGGTTCGTTCAATGTTAGGATAATGTAACCGAGTGAAGTGTCATGTAAATGTGTCTGCGGTGTAATATCTCCGTGAAACCCTCCACCCTCCACACATGAAGCGTACGTTCAAGCCAGTGAACTACAGCGGCGGTGTATTTTTGATTAAAGTATAAAGTATACATCGGGGCATACGGTCACAAGCAGACACCGCCATTGCTGAAAGGGGCGTTCATCCATAATAAAACAGTAATCAAAAATACCTCTTGATTTGTTTGTTTGTTTAATGAGGGCTTAACATCACTTCCAGAGTATTGCAACGATATCGTGACAAAATACCAAAAAGAGAAAAACCAACCGATATGACAGGAAGAGAGAGACGAGCCCATACAACGACCTTTCCGCTTGCTCTTCAATCGAACTTTACTGGGGATCTTTATTGTGCTAGGGGCCGGGTTAAACATCCCTGTACACGGGACCGGCAGCTTAGCGTTCCCTCTGAAGGACGTGCTGATATTTGTCTTGGTTCTACCTTTTAACATGTCTGACTTGAGTGACCCTACCAGAACAGAAGGCATATAATATACCTTTTTTATTTATTTTTTCTCAAATTGCTCTAACGCTTTTAAACCGGAATGACTTAAATTGATACATCCTGACCACATTGGACGTAACTAAAGTTCTAAATAACTCTATCTTACCTGAAACGAAAGAGATGTCGTATGCGCTGTCGAAATAGCTGTAACATATGATGTCGTTACATGTCTGGAACAGTCCACCATATTGGGATACCGTGTATTTACCCAGCAACGTTGTGGTAGAAACTTCGTACCAATGTGGAGTTGTAAAACCAACAATTTGCAATATAAAAATCGCAAACACAGTGAGCGTTCCTATTACTACTGCCGTTGTCGCCATGTTGTGTGACTAATGGTGCCTTATCACATCTTGTAGGTATGGTCACCTGTTATGTGGTTTCAGATTAAAGCTGACGTTTACTTTACAAATTATCTTTGGCACTTTTCTTTTTGATATTTTAGATTGTTTGCTTGTTGTTTTGTTGGGGTATAACGTCCCTTTACCTCATGTCTAGGTCATATCGAAACGGTGTCTGCTTTTTACACTGCGCACGTATGGTGACTGTATAGTGTTGTCTCACTGAAATATTACGCCACAGACACATTGACATGATCCTTCACTCTGTAACATTATCCTGACACAGCGCCAAACAGTCCTTCTTCTACCTAGAAATGCAATAGCACTTAGCAGGGAGCAAGAAGACTATTTAAGTTTAACGTCTTGGGTTTGACGCGGCCGGGATTCGAACACCCGCCTACCGGATTTTGAAGCGAAAACTCTACCTCAGAGTCAACGCGCCTTGATTTTTTTTTAAATTAACGCTAAAGCATACCGATAAAACAAGTTGGATTTCTTATTTTGTATATGTATTATTTATATGATATGGCCATCTAATAATTCATATTTTCTAGTGCTTATCGGTGTAAAAGAAAGTTTCCTAAGTATCCCGTCAGTACTTTAGCTTATCTTAAAAAGACAACTTTTAAAACTTTCGTGTCCGCTTTAACCTACGTTTGTTTATAGAGAGATAAAAATGCTGTATAACGTTTTCGGAAAAAAGGCCATTGACACCAAAGACACTATCTATACATTTGTTTTCGTTTTTAAAGTTTGTATACACCTTATGAAGTTATGGCTTCGAAAGGCTTGAGACACGTGTCGTACTATTACGAGGAAAGGAGATTTGTTTGTTTGTTTGTATTAAGGGCTTATTGTCCGATCAACAGCTAATGTCATTAACGGACGTGCAAGTTTTACTGGTGGAGGAAACCGGAGTACCCGGAGTAAACCACCAACCTACGGCAAGTCACTGGCAACTTTCTCACACTAGCACATCCCGGACGGGAATCGAACTAGGAGGTACGAGGAAAGGAGAAGGAATTTCTATGATAAGTGAGGAAAATAAGTAATTGCTTCATGTATGAAACTTTGCAAACTGGAGGGCCGGATCCTCTCACCCCTTAGATTGGTTTGACGTAAATTGTAATGCCCAAACAAAAACAATATGAGTGGAATCATTATGAATGCCCGTCTCATTTAACTGGTTCATTCTGGTGGTGACTTTTTGATGAACTTCGCTATTGTTTGTATGTCAATAACGTTTGTTCTGTTGATTCTATTTCTTCTTGTTTTTTACCATATAAAACTTACTCCCGTGTATCGATAAAGCTTGCGTGAATGTGCTTGAAAAAAAATATATACCAAAACAAAACTGGGCATAATTGTGGTTTTCGTTCTTAAAATCTCTTTATTCAACAATGTCCATATATACATAATGACACCGTATCACAGGTTATATCATATAACTGCTGAAAAAAAAACTAATACTAACTCAATGAAACACTTATTGAAAAATTAAGAAAAGTAATTCCTTACTGAACTTTGTTTATGGAGATGGGTTATTGTTCGTAAACTGTTTTGTTCACTAAAATTAGAAACGTGCATGCGAGAATTAAACTAATTTTACATTTAACGCCTCAAAATGTGGGGGCACCGAACATTTATTTATTGAAATAATTTGTATATATTGAATCAAATGGAATATACAGATTATCGTAGTCTGGTATGTCTTCACGGCCATCCAAAAATCACCGAAAATTGAATAAAAATATATTATTTCCTTTTCTCGCAATCAAGATTTGAAGATAGTTATTAAATTTCAAATGACAAGTTGCAAATTCATATTGTTATATTAGCCACCGGTTTCCCCCACGCTACGGCTCTGCTGTGCTAAAAGAACACACAAAATAAGAATGCGTTATAGTTTGGCTTTGAAAGGAAAGGAATTGGCGGGGGGAGTCAGATCAAACATTTTAAGCATTTTCTTGTTGTAAGTATACAACTGTATGCAAAATAAACATGATAAGAATTGCAGAAAAGAACATACCACACACATACAAAATATAAGTGACAGATCGAACCAGCTACAGATAAAGGTCATTTATAGTGAAAACAAATTTTTTTGGTTGGTATTTAAATTTCGTGTATTTCAAAGAAAATTAAAAACGACAATATTTAAACATCAATCAAACTTTGTGCTACGCTACACTCACTTTAACTAGAAGAATAAAGCTATCCAAAATAATGTCACTGACATTTTTATTGTGTCTCAAAATAATAAAACATTACTCCAACGAAATCAAACGTCTTAACAACACGGAAAGCAATCTCTACACAAAGTTGTCGTATCTTTCCCTCACACATGGGCGAGGAACGACAAGTCTGGGTAGAGGTTGACGAAAAAGTTTCTTATTCAAAACGTTCAGTTTTGAACCAGTCAATCGCACACTATACTCTCAAAGGATTGCACGAAGAAAAAAACGGATTCTGTTGCCCTGGATACAATATTTAGTCGATATTGAATCGCAATTGACAATATTTTGCATTTTCTTGTATCCAACTCCAGATTAACATTTTTCTTTCTAAACTAGTCGATGCAAATTTAAAGCATTTAACACATTGAACTGTGCATAAATAAACAAAAACGAATATTCTATGTACAACTTATTAAAACTCTACGTTCCATGGTTCGCAAAAAGATACAAAAAATGCAACATTTCTTGAAATATTTTCTCATATTCTCTTAAGTTTTCTGTGGAATTTCAGATGCTGACGGGTCATTAGCAGACGACTGCGGTTGCTGAAACTGCGTCATTGGTATGCCTTGTTGAGGTTGTCCAAACATTGGTTGAGCTTGTCCATACATTGGCTGAGGCTGTCCGTACATTGGTTGCGTCTGCGCTGGGACAGTGGTAGACCCTACCACAAAGACACTTGTCGGCTGCTGCTGAGCTTGGGGAGCAACTATGGGTCGTTCCATGTTGCCAGCTATCACACAAGCTGTTATG
This sequence comes from Pododesmus macrochisma, assembly GCA_032359645.1. Classification (NCBI taxonomy): domain Eukaryota; kingdom Metazoa; phylum Mollusca; class Bivalvia; order Pectinida; family Anomiidae; genus Pododesmus; species Pododesmus macrochisma. The sequence continues at coordinate 13,104 of JAUMGZ010167073.1, forward strand.
GAAAATATAAGACAAACCCCTCCGCTGGCGGCACACAAGTAAAATGAATATCCCAGGACGATTTCGAATAAAGTGCTCGACGTTAGAATGCCTAGTGTACTCGTGTCGTTGTACCATGTTACCCCAAACCACGTGACTCCAGCACATATGCACCCACCTGAAAAAAATTTAAGTTTAATTTGTCAAAATAAACAAAATTCCTATTGAACTCGACTAACAGTGATTTCCTCGATTGAAAATCAGCTGCGGGAACCGTAGCTTATTTTGGCCTTCAAATGGTGGCGAAGTGTCCGAATATTTAGGCCTAAATGAGCTACAGTTCCCATGGCTTGGTGAAAATATTGTTATCACCCTCTCAATTATGTCATTTATTTGACTAAATGCTGAATGTTAAGGTCTCGTACATACAAAAAGTAAACACATAGTTCAATATACCATACAAGAAACTGCTATCAAGAAGTTTTCTAGCATGTGCACCAGTCTGCTGTGAAAATGACATATTTGACAAGTTTACACAATATCACTCGCTCGTATTTGTCGTAGTAAAAAATAAGCGGGTCAATAATATATATTTATGGCCCTGTAAGCGGAGAGTCCTCGCGAAAAATTATTGTTTATTAAACCGAGAAAAAAAACTAGGCTTGTAACAGTATGCACAATGCACCGATTTTTTAATGAGCTGCACGTGCTGCAGGGAAATAAAACATCGAATCTCCCTGGTGCGCGTGCAATTTACCGTACAGTTA
>JAUMGZ010167084.1:0-15465 GCA_032359645.1 Pododesmus macrochisma
GGAATCGAACTAGGAGGTGAAAGGCTCTTATGATTACAAGTCGGCGACTTTAACCACTAGGCCACCGCGGCCCCGTTTAACGTTTTAACTTTAATCGTCTTTACGTTGCTCTTCAGCAGTTTGATACATAAATCAAGTCTGTAAGAACAAGGAATAGATGTGTTTGGCAAGAATGCACAAAATATGTCGCTCAATGCAGACTTTCACGTCAAAAAAGACGAAGAATAAATGAGTTTTGAATATCAAATTTAGGCAGTTTGATGCATGGAGATAAAAGCGGAGACTGTAAAGCAACAATGCAAAACATTTTCAGACTATACACATTATTCTCTTAAATTGATAAAACTACTGTAGCTTTATTTAACATGTGTTAGATCAATTTCGTGATGCCATCATTCAAATGCTTGGAGAAGGAATGATACGATGGTATTCCTAAAAAGAACTATGAAATATCCCAGTACATAAAAACACATAAATCATTGTTTTGAAATCAACATCATCTTATATCGTCACAATAAATCAAAACGTATACTATATTCGTTTTACCAATAGTGTTACATAAATTATTTGACATTGTTAAGCCGTTTGTCACAAAGTATCTATCTTTTATAAGGTTATAAAGGTTGCTAACTACTAACCCGGGGTACATGCCAAATTTCACCAAGCATGCAAAAAAGCTTTGTCTTGTCATTAGCGAAGTCTTTTATTGAAGAACTGAAAATTTGGCACATATAAATCTTCTAATACGTATCCACAAGTAATAAACATTCGTTGTCCATAATACACATTACAACAGTTGCGTATAAAACAATGTGTGACGGCTACGTCACAATGATCAAAGATTTTTCTGCAATATGACTCTTAAAAGTAACCCACCAATCAATGAAACAACCTGCATCAAACGATACTAGCTTTCTGTCAGCTCACATTTGTCTTAAAGGACAAATAGGTAATCTAACCTTACAAATGACCTTGTTATGAAACAGCCACATACCTCGACCTTATACGAATGACCTTGACACAAAACAGTCACATACTTTGTGATGTTTTGTAAAGTGCAGTGTATTATAAAAGCTTAAATCAATGATTATATCGCTTTATTAAACGTACTTTTTTTGCCTTCGTATATTCATCATAGATTTGTTAAAACCGGTGAATCTGTTTGCTTGAACCTAGAAAGAAGAAGGTGAAGAAGAAGAAGAAGAAGAAGAAGAAGAAGAAGAAGAAGAAGAAGAAGAAGAAGAAGAAGAAGAAGAAGAAGAAGAAAAAGAAGAAGAAGAGGAAGAAGAAGAAGAAGAAGAAGAAGAAGAAGAAGAAGAAGAAGAAGAAGAAAAAGACAAAATAACAAGGCCTTAACTGTAAATTGCATAGAAATTTAAAAAATATTATTTTAAGTATAAGAAATTATAGTCATTAAAACACGAGAAGGTTCGTTAAGAAATTCAGTGACAAAAAAAAAAGGCATGCAAAGCATTAACCGAACATACCCATGAATTATGGAATTGAAAAGTCGAAAATTGTATTGCTTATATCTTTGGAAATCACAATAAAATGATAACTTTATTTAAGCTTACCTTTTATCAAAATCTATTTGGTGAGCTAGCGTACTAGACATTGGAGACACAATATCATGATGTTTTTGAGTTTCATTTCAGGATTTTGGTACCGTGCCAAACTTTGTTTTAAGCGTTATAGACCACACATAATCACTTTATGTCAACGAACCGGGAATGAAACATGATACACGAGCTACGTACAATTATTTCCATTTTTAACATAAAAGGGTCCCAAACAAGTAAAATTACATTGACCGCTTTCTTCGGCAATCTTATTAGTCAAAAATACACGTTCCAATTAGTGACGTGATTATCGCGTGTTGCTGAATTAAGCATAGTTGGTATGCAACCAGCGAAAATTCACGGTACAAACGAATTGAGTTATCGAAATGTGGTTATCAAATTGTCAATGATTAGCTTTCAGGTCTACATTTTATATTTCTTTATAGTTATTTTAAAATGTTTGAGCTTACAAAAAAGTGATTTTACATTTATTATGTATTGAAATGAAAATAAATTATCGAAATTTACCAATAAACTTTATACTTCTTCAATTTTACCAAAAAGTCACAAGACATTAAAGAAAATACACACATTTTCTGTAGCGTCTTAATCTTTTTAAAACAAATATAACGACATACATGCAATTCGGTTACATAAACTCTCTCCATGAATTTGATGTAAGGATCCAACATAAGTTTGACTTTTGGCCTCAATATATCTACTACGAACACTTTTAGCAATGAGCTTTAATTTCAGAACAATATGATACATATCAGTAACGTGTTACAAATGTGTAAAGTTGCACATGAATGCATCGACGAATAGATTCATTGTGCTTATTCAATTTTGAAAATATTTTACAAAGCCTCACAAGTCAGAGACAAACGGAGTCAGATTTTATTAAACCGTTGAATCTGCCATGGCTGATTAGCTTTAAAATAGCTTTATTAATTGTGAGACCAGTATCCTTGTTGAATCGTGGATGGCGACTTTTCAAAAGATATCGATTTATCGCAGACTCCGTATCATGAACATTACCATTGCAGACTAAACGCATTATGGTCGCTTCTTTCATGTACAGCGAACAACATTAAATTATTCGCTTAGTCAAGTTTTGGTGATTTGAGATTATTTTGCAATCTCTGAAATGGTCTGTATCGAAAGTTAGCACTATACATTGTCACCGTTAGAGGACGAATATAGTTTGTCATCGGAAATAGTCTGAAACCGCGTTATTTTATTGCTACATTGAGACCAGATACAGATCCACAATTGAAGCGCCGTCTAGCGGAGTGATAAGTGTATCACCCTCGACGGTCACTTTGGGTGAGAATCAGGCCGTATGTACATTTGGCCAAAGTCTATCAAGAGATCTAGCTAAAATGCTGTCAGCTCGACAAACAACATTGTAATCTCCAAGGATATCAGTTTAATAAAAGATCATTATGTACCGTCCATACAAGTCAATTGTTTTTCTGACAGAGTTAGCCGTAAATAAAATAACAATGAAATACACATGAAAATTGTGTTTTAACTGGACGCAGAAACAACGGCACAAGCAACACGAACAGAGACATTTGGTTTTCCTTTATGTGCAAACTTGACGTAATGAACATCAGACATGTGAAAAGTCAACTCTGGATACTGGCGGCATTTATATGGGAAAAGTCCATATGGACATAACAAAAACACTGGCGTTCTTTTTGATGTGCATAGTTATGTTTGTTTGTTTCATTGGGGCTTACCGTTCCCTCAAATCATGTCTAGGACTTATCGAGACGATGTCTGCTTGTGACTGTGCGCATAAATAGCGACCTTTATAGTGCTGTTTCACTGAAATACCACGCCGCAGACACATTGACATGATACTTCACTTGGTCACATTATCCCGACACTGAGTAAACCAGTCACCCTCCTACCCAGTAATCCTGAGCTATTAGCAGAGAGCGAGAAGATTACCTCATTTCAACATTTTTGGCTAGATGCGATCGGAAATCGAACCCGTGCCTACCGGATCACGATGCTAATGCTCTACCCCTGTACCACCGCGCTGGTTATGTGCCTATTTAGAGATATATGTTTATATATTAACATGACACAATGATTATTATAGATATATATATATATTTATATTTGATACTCAAGTTGTAAGTGTTGAAACATATGTTAGTGAATACCGGCTAGATAAATATAACAAGATCATTAATGAATGTGTCTGATTCTTTAAGGCGATCTCTAGAGATGAGTGTACATTCCCCAATCACTTAAGTTCTTGTGAATTCTTACTGTTAAGTGTTAGCCCTAATTTTTTGATAACATTTTCACGATCACTGAGTTTTAATGCATACCGTTTACCTTTTTTAAGATTAGAACAAAATTCATCGCGAAATTCAACTTAAATTGATATATTTAAAAATGTTCCTAATCAAAGATGTTTTGCACGTATTAAGTGTATTATTTTGCAACAAATGTCGATGAAAAACTCCCACTAGATTCCATATAAAATGTTTGAAAAAAATGACGATTTAACAAATGGCACCACTCAATCAATATAGCGCACTCGTGATTTCAATCTATTGAAGAAATTAATTCACGAACATTACTTGCTCCCGTGAAGATGATGAGAACAGATTTCAATCAGATCTTACACCCACACCTCGTTTGACATCGCGGAGTTAATATACTGGATACATGCATCAACATGTAACACATATGCATTCCATTTTAATTTGCATGGAACTAATTTATTCTCATTGACAAATAACGTCGATACTGCGCCAAGAGTAGTCAGTACCCCTAATGGTTTGACAATTTGTGTCGTGATATGTATATATTAATACATCAGTGGACAAAATCTCATCTTGAATATGAAATTGAGTTATTAATCTAAAGACTAACAGCTTTCTCAGCAATTTTGGATAAAGTCGATAAAATAGCTGGCTTCTATTGTGTATCTTCAAATTCTGCTTTTAGGAAAATTGCCAATTACGGTGTGTATTTTTTTAATGATTTCTTGAAACGCTAAAATGAATCATCATTTTTCTTTATTGGTAAGACGACGAATTTGTTTAGTTACTACTCAATGTGGAACGAGACATGCGTTGCGGTTCTATAAACACATACGTTTTGAGGAGCAAAAGCAAAGACAATTTTGAATGAATTTTGTCATTATACAATCTGTACTGTGAAAACAGGATGATTTTCGATCATCAATTTTGTAAAAGCAATCCACACGTATATAAGATATCGAATGTTAAAATAGATGACACTGCGTCTTAAAGACCATAATATTCGAGCGTACTAATAAAAGACCATACATATACGTTTTATAAAGGCCTTGGAAGGAATGTTTATTTTTTTAGAAACATCAGCCATTTCGCATGCAGACAGATATTTCAACCAAATCTTTGAAAGTTTTAAAAAACACCTGTCTTTGGGTTTTTGTTTAAAATCAGAAACGACCTCCACCGCCAAACAGGCTACATTATGTCAAATTAGGCAAGCTAAACCCTTGCAAAAAGTTTCGAAATTGTCTAACATTTTTAATCTTGTTTGAACTTTTGTTAGGGCTTAACGTCTCTTCAAACACATGTCTAGGTATTATCAAGACGGTACGTGCTTGTAACTGTGCGACGTGATGGCGACTATATATAGTGCTCTCTCACTGAAATATCACGCCGCAAACACATTGACATGGTACTTCAATTGGTCACATTCCCTAATATCGAACGGACCAGGTCCTTGTTCTCCCCAGAATGTTGAGCATTCAGTTTAGCTACGAGCTAGAGGATTACCCCATTTAAGGTCTTAGATGTGACTCGTCCGAGGATCGAATCCGCAGCCAACCACCTACGAAGCGAACGCTCTCTCAGCTGCGCTTTTGCGGAAGAACGTTTGGTTTTGAAACAAATAACTAACTTACAGTATGCCAGTGTCACCAATAGCGAGTGGACAAGCTTAAATATATAACAAATGTTCATTTGAGTTTAGTTTTGCAAATCTTATAGGTTAACCCTGGAGTACACTGTAAGGGGAACAACTCTTGTTCAATTTTATTACTGTAATATAGGGTAGATGAGATTCGATGATAGCACGTTGTACAACAGCGGTCATTTAAATCTAACCTGGGCCATATCCAATGATTAAATTACGTTTCGTGAAAGAAGTACATAGTTAGGCCGACATTAAGTAAACAGAAAAGCTACAACACACCGGGTTCATTACGACTTAGGTGCAAAATTAAATTGAAACACTGGTGGAAAATACTAATTATTTCTCAATAGAATTGTTTTTAAATGTCATAAAATGGTAATGACTGCCAGCTACAGCATTGATTTGTATCATTAGTTAATTAAATTCACTCTACTCCCGCACAATTCAATAATGAAGCAGCATCGCCATTAATGCACTGCTGTGACCACCGCAAACATGCTTTGCAAAAGCTTTTAATGATCTATATGTGACTCTTTTGTATTGCATTCGATGCATTTACGCTGATTATTAGCTAAATATTGAATGTATTACAATGCATTACAAACATTGTAGCCAACTGACTATTGACTGTATAACAATGCATAACAAACATATAGAGCCAACTGAATATTGACTGTGTAACAATGCATTACAAACATATAGAGCCAACTGAATATTGACTGTATAACAATGCATTACAAACATATAGAGCCAACTGAATATTGACTGTATAATAATGCATTACAAACATATAGAGCCAACTGAATATTGACTGTATAACAATGCATAACAAACATATAGAGCCAACTGAATATTGACTGTGTAACAATGCATTACAAACATATAGAGCCAACTGAATATTGACTGTATAACAATGCATTACAAACATATAGAGCCAACTGAATATTGACTGTATAATAATGCATTACAAACATATAGAGCCAACTGAATATTGACTGTATAACAATGCATAACAAACATATAGAGCCAACTGAATATTGACTGTGTAACAATGCATTACAAACATATAGAGCCAACTGTATATTGACTGTATAACAATGCATTACAAACATATAGAGCTAACTGAATATTGACGGTATAACAGTGCATTGCAAACATATAGAGCCAACTGTATATTGACTGTGTAACTATGCATTACAAACATATAGAGCCAACTGAATATTGACGGTATAACAATGCATTACAAACATATAGAGCCAACTGAATATTGACTGTGTAACAATGCATTACAAACACATAGAGCTAACTGAATATTGACGGTATAACAATGCATTACAAACATATAGAGCCAACTGAATATTGACTGTGTAACAATGCATTTCAGACATATAGAGCCAAACCGTGTTTGATGTGTCTGCTTAAAGCAGGGCCGTAGCTTTGGAAAGTCGGTAGGGGTAAAAGATTTTTTTAAAATTAAAATCGTGTCACAATATACATAATGAAGTAGTTACCGATTTACCGGGAATGTTGATAGAGCAAAAAAAGAAAACTTGAAAAGTTTCTTGGGGGCATTTGTCCCCCCCCCCTGAGGCTATGGCACTGCAAAGTTGTGTATATCTTGTTTGTTGTATTTGGGTTTTACGTCCCTTTCGACGATGGTATTGGTCATATCTAGACAGTATCTGCTTGTGACAGTTGGTTCGGCTTATGGCGACTTTATATTGCGGTCTCAATGACATATCACGCCGCAGACACATTGACATGATACTTCACTCGTTAACATTGTCCTGAAACCGAATAAACCGATAATTATCCTACCAAAAATGCTGAGCTCTCAGCAGAGATCGAGAAGATAAGCTGATTTTAACTCCTTAGGTGTCACGTGGCCGGGGGTCGATCCCGCACCCTTCCGTACTGGAAGCGAACAATCTTCCAGCTTATATTTAGTAGATGATCATGACTTATGTCAATTTACAGGCATCAGAAACAGTAAAAGGACGATAGACGTACTAATGCACAGACAGTGTACGTTTGATTGGTGGTCCAAGAGCGTCACAGCATATACGTGTCTTCGAAGCGCATTTGTTAATGTTAAAATAAGCAAAAGTTTAGTCAGAACCAAAGGAAAAGACATACACAATAATTGTGTTGATTTTTGATAAACTTCGTCATCCTCCTACTCCTCCTCACGCGAATAAAATTAACTCGATACCGCCTATATTTCATGCATATATATATCTAAAATTAATTTGTCATTAAACTTATACATGTATTATCAAATTTTCTGTGTGTTTAGAATAGTTTGCCGAGTTGATCTATGTTTAGAATTAGTTTGTCAACGTCATTTGTGTTTAGAATAGTTTGCAAACCTCAAATGTGTTTAGAACTGGTTTGTCTAGATAATTTGTGTTTAGAAATAGTTCGTCAATATAAACCATGTTTAGTAATAGCTTGTCAAGTTCATAAGTTCTTAGAAGTAGTTCGCCGAATTTATTTTCGCTTAAGCGTAGTTCGTCAAGTTCGTATATGTTTAGGAGTAGTTTGGTTTTCATAGTTCCTTTATGTTTAGAAGTAGTTTGGTTTTCATAGTTCCTTTATGTTTAGAAGAAGTTTGGTTTGCCAAGTTCATTTATTGCCAAAATTCTATTATTTAAGAGAGTAGTTTGTTATTACACTGACACTGCAAAGTCGAATCATGCTTAAAAGTCGCTGGCCATTTAACTAGTAAAGTTAAGTTGATTTATGTTTATTGATGGTTGATCGAGTACCCTTTTGTTTAGAAGTTTATATAGTTTGCCAAGTTTGTTTCACATTTTCTTTATGATAGCTTGCCGAATAAATTCACGTTTAAAAGTAGCATGTCACTAAACTGTTACTGCGAAGTTCATTTATGCTTTAAACAAGTTTGGCATTAAAATATTACAAATCATTTAAAAATTTCTTATTCAGCCTTTGTATCAATGCATTTTTGTGTTATTTTTCAAAGTATGTTAAATCTCAGACATGTAATGGCATGTAATAGTTCACCTACCCCAAATGATGAGACCCTACGATCCCTGCTCGTTATCCGGCCATTTGCCCGAGAGGCTGTTATTCCAAGAGTACAGCACGAGTGTTCGAGGACAAAGAAAAACATATCTCCATGGCTGAAGAATATATACCAAGACCCCTACACGAGTAGTAATTTTAATGTTATAAACCATATGAAGATCAACTTGCATGAACTACAGCAATATGTGCCAAGTTGAATGAAGATGATATCTTTCGTTTGAGATCGTAATATACCTATCGTTTGCTACTAAGGCTAATAACCGGAACAAACTTGGGTTAATATTTAATAATCTCGATAGTTACATACAAGTATTGAGGAATAAAGTCCCCGGCTATATTGATGTTTATTGTTAAAAAAGAGTATAATCGGTGCTATACGGCCGTCAGCTTTACACCACAAATGACGAAAGCTAAACATTAATGTCCCCATGTCAGCTATAGAAACGAACTCTAATCCAATTAGTGTATTTATGACCCTTCAATCTGCTTCCTGTCAAGACTGTCATAAGGGCATCGACGGAAACATTTCTACATTTTTCAGTGCCAATTGCGTTTCTATGGAAAGACATTTTAGTCTCGCAACAAATTGCTTCTTTAATGCTCTCTTAAGTTTTAAGTCTGATGGAAGAAATTATGGAAATAATGACTTTGAAAAGTTGACAGATCTCGATCAGCACCTGTACACACAAAGCGTTTTTTCTAGTAGACCCTTTGCGCCTCACGCGCTCGCGTCTCGTTAATGGCGGACCTTGCATGACGTCAATGACACGGTGAGGTGTATCATTATCAGTAGCGTGATCCTCTCTGCGTTTAAACTGTTATAATGGCCGGTGACGGGTGATTAGTTTTAGTTAAATGTAATCGCACAAGCCAAATTAATTATAGATCGGGCAAATATGTTTTTCATAACGGTCACAATCCGTTACAATGTGCTCTATATGTGTTCTATTGAATTTAATATATTTAAGTTTTAATCGGTCTGCCAAAACTTGTATCGTGTAAAACAATGACTGAATAGTGACAAATCGTTTAATATTAATCTAAATCATATGTAATTGAACCGAATAAGAAATAACGTCCTTTATTAAAGGTAATTTTATATCATATCTGTCATCTATAAAAGTATTTTTCGTTAATACAATAAACGGCATCTGTATTGTTAGCAGTTATATATGTAAGAAAGTTCAATAGATAACATCAGAAGAATATACAGAATAATTGTTGACAATGTCCGCCAAGTAAATATAATGCGGACTGTCGTCCCCCCTAGTAAGTAAAAACTGTTCCCCATTTCGTCTTCTATAGTGTTGATCGATCTCACAATATCATCGTTGTCAATCTGAAAGAATTTCAATCGTCTGAGATGCCTAAATGTGTACATCAGATTTCTTCATCATATGCCAGATTTGACACTTGTGGATACTGACAAGGCCAGCCAAAAATATACATCTCATAGATGTAAGTGGTGATAAACACTGAAATCTCGGTCAATATCAACACATCTTGTTCTTAGCTGTGGTGGTATATAAACGACAGCATGTGTGCAGTGGTGTAAGAGTTGCAGATCTTTGATTGTGTTTGATAGTCATCTCCGTGTCTAATTTACGGATATCGATATTAACGCTACTGTACGTGTATAATGCTGAAGAATAGCTAGGCAAAAATGAAAAGATATGTCAGGAAACAAATGGCGTGTTTACCATTTTGTTAAGCTTACTGATTCCACACTGAAGAAATGAATCATTAACTATTTCAACGGATTGCAAAAGACCAGAAAATAAGTTTGGAAACCGGAACATTTGACAATAAACTTAGTTTAATTAGGTTTTCGGTCTGATAGATGGGTTAAGCACAAACTAACACTATGAACGTACAACGAACATAAAGTTAAGTTAGGAGTAGTAATCGTAGAAAGAGGAACAAATCAACATTTTATTTAAGACTCCAAAATCAACAAATCATGATCCTGAATGGTTGAATTTAAGACAGGGTATCCTTTTTTGCGTATGTATTGTTCACAGATGAATTTATTATTCCCTCGAACTCCTTTTACATAAGAGGCGACTCTTGTCTCTTCATTGCGTAATACTTACATCGGTTAATTGGTGATACAATAACTAATATTATGATGTGAAATAACAAAATAATACAATAATTACTGTATATAATATACATATCATGATGTCCAATGTTTTCTAACATTCAAATACGTAAAATCAAAATTCGATAACAAGGCTGTAGCGCATGCGAGGCAAATGAGGCAAATGCCTCAATTAAGAATTGACAAGTATGCTTCCAAAAAAGATTCTCAATTGAATCAATGCTCCGCTCGGCGACTTGCCTCAATTTATTTCGACCTGCGCTACTGCCTTGGATAAGTCGGTTTCAAACTACGTCAATTTCTTGCTCATTAGATGATATATATGTTGTTGACAAGTTGATTTTAAGATTTCACTGGAACTGTATCAAGAGATCGTGACACGGTTTGGACGTACACGCCAATAACAACTCATTAGTACACCGAATTAAACTTCTTTAAACGAATCACATGGGGTCTCTCTCGTCGAATTGGGTAAGCTGAAAAGGGGTTGAGGTTATCTGGTTTTTATACTCTGTACACGCAAGAATAGAACTTCCATAAAAAAGGTTTCAAGACGTTTGCCTAAAGAACAACAAATGGGATCTCTCTCGTCGAATTGAGCAATCTGAAAAGGGCTTGAGGTTGTTTGGTTAATGTACTCTGTATATAAGAATAGACCTTCCATAAAAATTGTTTCAAGAACATTTTACCGAAAGAAGAAATTCCTGTTTATTTATTTTGAGAGAAGAACAATAGACAAATAAATGCACACGTACTTTAGAGATTATAGATAATTGGCCAAATAGATGAAAGTTATTGAAGTTCTAATATCGAGCGCGGTCTTATTGTTTCATTAAACATCATCTAAACATTAAAAGGATCAAGATCAGCCTCGCTCTAGATACAACATTTGAGTGTAACCTCAAACGTTCTTTAAATGATTTCAAGCTTCAAAACCAGTAAACAGGTATACTTAATCAATTGCATGCGAATTGTGCTTAATCTATAAATGTAGTATTAATTCCTGGTTCCTTCATTCTAATAATTATTTGAATTACCGATTAATTCTGCATACCGTTCATCATTGATTGCACGCTGGGAAGCGTAAGAGTGCACCATTTATAAATATCTAACATAGCTGGATATGTATGATTGATAGATACGCATTGTGAACTAGATCTTCAAACGCTGCTTTACATAGCTAAAATTTTGCAATTCGACCCAAACACGCGCACGCGCACACACACACACGCACGCACGCACGCACGCACACACACACACACACGACTATAAATACGATTGACTATGAATACAATAGACCCCGTCACGTTTGCGGTTAAACCAGGTTATGACCTTTCAACTTTTTCAAGCTGCACGCACATATACATGTATTAGTATATATAATCATGTTTAAATAGAATATTATGACTTACGTTTTAGTATGTCATTGATGACCTGGTAATCTGATGATCGGAGTACAGTTCAATGATTCGGCGTAAGATATCATTTATGTTACTTCAAGTACAGATTTGTTTAAGATATCTTACTCCACTGTGTAAGTGATCAGTCTGTGCTACACAGCAATGTCCTTTTAGTTTGTTTGATTTGGTAAATTCTGCTCCTTGTTTGTCTTTTCGAAGCATCATGGAAAAACTGTAACGTTATAATATCAATCTGCAAAATAAGGAAAATATATCGTCATTTTCAAAGCATTTCAAACATGAGATACTTTTAAACAATTAAGACTAAGGTACCATATCAAGGGCCGTAATATTTATTTTTTATTGACAAAATTCCTAGCAAATTTACGTGTGCGGTATCCGATATTATGTTTTGTCCCTGGAGGTTTTCTCAAAAATGATTGGTTTCTTCGTAAATATATAAAAAGCAAATTCTCAGAAATGTTTCTTTTTTTATCTTTTTTATTAAATAAACGAGCAGTAGTTCATTTTCAACTGAACCGTGCACATATACTCATTTCTAAATCCTCCTGGGTGTCTCTCTTAATCTGATTTACAGCGAATGTGTTGCTATATATTTGCTAGAGAAGTCAGACGTTTGAGATGCAAGAGAATGACCTTTGTCTCGAGAAAAGATATGCTCGTTGAATTGACAGACATTACGTCAAAGCTTATTTCGTCAACCTCAGTACAACTGTCCCCAAACGGCACTGGAGTAACCAATAGAGAAACGACAACTATTGGTTTTATACCCTGTCATCTGGAGACAGAAAAGAAGCGTTTTGGTGTACAAGAATCAAACTACCTTGCCTATATCAATTGTTAATTTTTTAAATGGTATCTCATCCGCAGAGCCATGTATATAGCAATACTTTATTTCTGTTAAACGTCATTTCAAATGATTTACACACAACAGGTTGACAGGTAGACGATACCAATAGAACGCGCAAAAGGATATAACACTGGTCCATATATGGAAATATTCCTTTCCATCTAGTTATAATTACACCGTTTTATTAAACACCATTTGCATTCATTTTATTGTGTAAAAATATTTTTGGAAGTTAAGAAAATCAAAACGTTCTGAAAAACGCAAACAGGTGATGAGTTTGTAGTGCCATAATGACAATAAATCATTTGACGTTCTGTGTGGTCGTCTGACTAATTGGTAGCTTAATTGGACAAGAGAAACGTATGTGCCTCATTCTTTACAATCGTTTTTGAATAATTCAAAATGACACATAGGTGTCGAAAATCACCCTGTAACATTTGTTGAGGTGATTGCAGCGAATCCATACAGTCGCCTTGAACGCATTGAGCCGCCAACGCTATCTATAGAAATAAGCACGTTACATTGTATGTAGCGCAGTCTTTAATATAACTAAACAGTGTAAAACTAACCATAATATATAACGCAGTATATATTTAATATATATAAATATTCTAAAAATAACCATGTTATGCCGCAAAGTATATCATTTTTACATGTATAAGTTAGAGGTGGACACAACCTATAATTGGTGAAATACAATATATACATTGATTCAACTTTATATAGCATTTCGTGAATTTGACTTTTTAAAATGTTGACATTCAGCGAGGACACTAAACTGAACACTACGACTGACGCATGTCGACTATAGGTTAATCTTTAAGTTATACAGGTAATAAAAGGTCTATAGTCGACCTGGGTCAGTCGCAGTAATAAGCTTAGTGACGTACATTTTTTTTGTAAGTCGCTGTCTAGTCCCATTGCAAACAGCAGGTCAGTACCGTGTTTGGTGATGCCGGACGGATATACAGGTCTATTGGAAGTAGGTAAGTATGATACTCGTACTGCATCATGACACTGACCAAGGAAAACGATAATTGTTTTACATTGATAACTTATTTCTACATACTCTCATGTCATAAGGTGACCTAGGTTTATTTAGATTATATACTTCTACTATGGTCTTAGTTTTGGGCTTAGACATGCCTATTCATGACGTCACATGCATTTGGTAGGGAAACATTTGCACGAGGAACACTTGAAAAAACGAACACTTCTTATTCCAACAGAAATCAACGGTTACTCAGAGTAAATAAGAAAGAAGTAGATGTTGACCGAGTTTAACCCAAACAAGGGAAGTTTAACATACGTACAGGCAAAACGCTATATCCTTTCGGCAAACTTGTTGCGCGAGGGTATAATACGATCAAGGCACGAAAAGGGAAAGGTCACACAAGGTGGGCAACCATCCAAAAACGCAAACACACGTCAAAATGTAGAATAGATTGATACTAAACAGTCTATGAAGGAATATTTTCAACTTATTCCTCTCGACAGTTGATTCGATCATTCTTGTACTCCAAAGCAGATATAACTTTTATTACAGACTAAATGCATGATGCAACGGTTGTGTTATGAAGTTAGCCGACATGCCAAGCACAACTACTTGAAAATTGAATAGGAATAGCGCAAAACCAAGCACTCTTTATAACGTTTTGCATTTGTAATTAAACATTGCAACACACTATCGTCTGGGACTTGAAGTAAATTCCTTCAAAGTTTCTCCCCCAAAGGCGGACTCAAAGAAAAACATACCGAAGCAAATGGAACATGGGGAATTATCGTCTACAAACTCCACACAATTATAACAATGGAAAAAATGTGTTTGATAGACACTAATTAGACTGTGCATGTCTCATTCCAACAGAATTGTCATCTAGGGTCATATAAAACGAATGAAAGTGTTTTGGCACCAGGAAATATATTTGACAAAAACGGAGGTACATCAAAAAGTTAAATCTATTTTTACGTATATACATATACAAATGTGTTGATCTAGACAGTGATCTTGGATTATAATGTCAAAATAACCCACTAAACTTAAATGTATATAGAGATACAAATTATTTATTGACAAGCACTTGGCCACTAAAACGAGAGCACATATACAAACTATCACATGGAAAATGTGACCAAATACACACATTTACATATTCACCAGAACAATCCAGTACAACATTAATATCAAACATGAAAAAAAAACATGATCGCAACAGAATGTATTCCAAGTTGTTTACACATTAACAACGACTTTGAATGTTGTTGTCATCCTTTTATCGTGGCGATTGATTGGTGTAACGTGATAATCTCCATATTCTAGTGGCTTTTATTGTTCGCTGAAGAATTTGATATCCTCTTTATCGTGTAACATGATGTCCACTCTTTGCGTTACAATTTATATAGCGCATGGCGTCTTTTCGTTATTTTGCATGAAGACTTTTCGTTATTTTGCAGAACGTCTTTTCGTTATCTTACATGGTGTTTTCCCCTGTTATTTCGCCTGGCGCCTTTTCGTTATTTTGCACAGCGCCTTTCTGTTATTTTGCATGG
>JAUMGZ010167095.1:0-15465 GCA_032359645.1 Pododesmus macrochisma
AACAACACGCGATACTACACCGACATCAGCCTATACTACAACAACAACACGCGATACTACACCGACATCAGCCTATAATACAACAACAACACGCGATACTACACCTACACTAGCCTATAATACAACAACAACAGCCGATACTACACCTACATCAACCACTACTACACCTACAACAGCTGATCCTACACCTACAGTAGCCGATACTTCACCTACATCAGCCTATACTACAACAAAAGGAGCCGACACTTCATCTACAACAGCTAATACTACACCGACATCAGCCTATACTACAACAACAGAACGCGATACTACACCGACATCAGCCTATAATACATCAGCAGCACGCGATACTACACCTACATCAGACGATACGACATCAACAGCAGATGATACTACACATACAATAGCTGATACTACACCTATATCAGCCGATACTACAACAACAATAGCCTATACTTCACGCTCAACAGTTGATACAACAAATATAGTAGCCGATACTACGAAAACTGCAGAAGCCATTACTACAACAGCTACAGTAACTGACACTACACATATAGTAGCCGATACTACACCTACAACAGCTGATACAACACCTACAGTAGCTGATACTACAACAACAACAATAGCTGATACTACACCTACGGCAGCGTTTACTTCACCTACAGTTGCCGATACTACACCTATATCAGCCGATACTTCACCTACATCAGCTGCTACTACAACATCTACAGTAACTGATAATACACCTATAGTAGCCGATACTACACCTACATCAGCCGAAACTAAACCTACATTAGCTGATTCTACACCTACGGTAGCTGATACTGCACCTACACCAGCTGATACTACACCTACTTTAGCTGATACTACACCTACATCAGCCGATAGTTCACCTACAACAGTTAACACTTCACCGACATCAGCATATACTACAACAACAGAATGTGAAACTTCACATACAGTAGCTGATACTACACCTACATCAGCCTATACTACAACAACAGCAGCCGATACTACACCTACAACAGCTATTACTTCACCGACATCAGCCTATACTAAAACAATAGCACGCGATACTACACCGATATCAGCCTATACTACAACAACAACACGCGATACTACCTCGACATCAGCCTATACTACACCTACAGTAACCGATAATGTACCTTCATCTGCCGCTACTACATCGACATCAGACGATATCACAACAACAGCAGATGATACTACACCTAAACCAGCCTATACTACACCTATAACAGCCGATACTAAACCTACGTCAGCCAATACTGCAACAACAAAATCTGACACTACACCGACATCAACCTATACTACAACAACAACACGCTATACTACACCGACATCAGCTTATACTACAACAACAACACGCGGTACTACACCGACATTAGCCTATACTACAACAACAACACGCGATACTACACCGACATCAGCCTATACTACAACAACAACACGCGATACTACACCGACATCAGCCTATACTACAACAACAACACACGATACTACACCGACATTAGCCTATACTACAACAACAACACGCGATACTACACCGATATCAGCATATACTACAACAACAACACGCGATACTACATCGACATCAGCCTATACTACACCTACAGTAACCGATACTGTATCTTCATCTGCCGATACTACACCTACATCAGCCGCTACTACACCTACAACCGCTGATACTACACCTATAACAGCTGATATTACACCTACAGTAGCCGATACTACACCTACATCAGCCTATAATACACCTACAACCGCTGATACTACACCTTTAACAGCTGATACTATACCTACAGTAGCTGATACTACAACAACTACAGTTTCCGATACTACAACAACTACAGTTGCCGATACTACAGCAACTAGCGCAGCCGATACTATCATAACTAGCGCAGCCGATACTACAAAAACTACAACAGCTGATACTACAACACTTACAGCCGCAGATACTACAACAACTACAACAGCAGATACTACAGCAACTACAGCAGGCAAAACTACAACAACTACAGTAGCCGATAATACAACTACAGCAGCCGATACTACAACAACTACAGTAGGAAATATTACAACATCTACAGCAGCAGATACAACAACTACAGTTGCCGATAATACAACTACAACAGCCGATACTACAACAACTACAGAAGTCGATACTTCAACAACTACAGTAGCCGAAACTACAACAACTACAGTAGCCGATACTACAGCAACTACAGTAGCCGATACTTCAACAACTACAGTAGCCGAAACTACACCAACTACAGTAGCCGATACTACAGCAACTACAGTAGCCGATACTACAACAACTACAGAAGCCGATACTTCAACAACTACAGTAGCCAAAACTACTACAACTACAGTAGCCGATACTACAGCAACTACAGTAGCCGAGACATCAACAACTACAGTAGCCGAAACTACAACAACTACAGCAGGCGATACTACAATAACAGTAAATGATACTAGTACTAGAGCAACTACGGAAACTGATACAACAACTACAGTAGCATATTCTACAAAAACTACAGCAGCTGATACTATAACAACTACGGAAGTCGATAAAACAACTACAGTAACCGATACTAGCACAACTACAGCAGCCACTTCTACAACTACAGCAGTCGGTACTACAACAACAACAACAACAACAGTACTCGATACTACTACAACTACAGTAGCTGATACTACAACAACTACAGTTTCCGATACTACAACAACTACAGTAACCGATACTACAGCAACTAGCGCAGCCGATACTACCATAACAAGCGCAGCCGATACTACAAAAACTACAATAGCTGATACTACAACACATACAGCCGCAGATACTACAACAACTACAACAGCTGATACTACAACACATACAGCCGCAGATACTACAACTACAACAGCTGATACTACAACTACAGCCGCAGATACTACAACTACAGCCGCAGATACTACAACTACTGCCGCAGATACTACAACAACTACTACTTCTGATACTACAAAAACCCCTACATTAACGACGATATATGATACTACATCGTCAACTACTGTTCAAGGTACACTCTAACGTAATGATTTTTTCCTAAACAAAAGTCAGCCCTACTTGTTGATTTTCTTTTATATCTGCACTTTTCAGATAAAGAGCGGGTATAATATGAAGCACTCCGTCTGGATTTCGTCCGTCTGTCCGTTCTTCCGTCTGTTCTTACATGACACGTGAAAGCTTTCTAGACCGGTGTAAGAACTCCAACGAATTGTTGTTGGATATTAGAGTATAGATGTAGATATCAGTTGCACGAAGCGTAATTCGGTTTGAGAAACTTTTGAGGGGAAACTAAAACTATTTTTCGAAAAATTTGGTGTTTTGAGAAATTTATTCACTTTTTAAAAATTCGATTTTAATAATATGTTCTGTATAGTTTTATTTGAGCTTCGAGCAAGATCTGGAGTTCGGGGGACGGGGTAATTCACACAGAGTTGTGGCTCCTTCCTCTTATAAATATTTTATCTATCGGAGGCATGATTCAGGTTGCATTTTTGTATTGAGTTTTTTGCAGCTAACGGTAAGGTTCGTTCGTTCGTTTTTTTTGTTTTGCAAAACTAATGAAAAATGAATAACATTGGTGTTTTTCAAATGTAAATCTTGTCAAATGAATTTGAAAAGCTACCACGTACGCTCTAACATTTCGAACTACATGTAAATGGCGTATATAAATATAGTCGGCTGTTTATTTTGTTAAATCTCCGTCTTCTAATGACCAATAGGTCGCTGAAGACGTTTAACTACCTTTGTCCTCATATTGTTAAATCACCGTAAAACCATTGAAAATTATAAAGTAGTAGTATTCCAAAATCCTCGTGCTTGTTACAAAAGTTGGAAGTTGTCCATTAGAACTCATATCTTTAGTCAAGTTAAGGATATTGAAATGGGTTAAGTTTTAGAAAAAAGTCCATATGTGTTGTATTAAGAGCCAAAGCCAGAACATTGTAATGCGTCCATGAACTTTTTTTAAAAGGGAAAGTAATTAATTATTTTCTTAATATGTGTGTGTCTTTGTTATGCAGTCCTGTTCAATGCACACACAAGAGCTGTTTCTTAACTAGATAGGAATCAACAGACTCTGTCTACAAACTAGCGCCATTTATGTAACGTATTACGTGGCTTGAAAACTCGGGTATAAATATAGTCGTTTTCAAATAAATACGAAACGATAGTTTATAAATTGTTCATTAAGTACATTTTTTGTAATTCTACTTTTTGGAAGATTATTGAGCATCTTGTTAACCATTAAAGGAAGTAAAGATTATACGAACAAGGGGCGAAGCCTGCAGGGGGTTTCACTTTTTCTTTTATCTATCAAAACTCACGGAAAATCAGCAAATATGTGTGTTCGGCAGAATCCCCCTAACCACTGACTTACATGTACCCCAAGCTACGGCCATGTGAACTTATTTTGAATTTCAACTTTTATAAGTGTCTACTAAGCCATTTTGAAACTACACTTATCCAAAATGTAAAGGTGCTTTTGAATCGTAACAATCATAGCCTTACACCTAGATCTGGGTACTGCGTGTTTGTATCTCGGCAGAAAGGAAACCGGAAGCTTTGTAGCATTTTTTGGCATCGTTGGGAACGTTGGTTTGCGTTACAATCAGGTCACTTGACCAAACTAAAACTGGTTTCCCTAATGTTTGCTCCGCTGAGTTTGTCTTCGACGAACTAGAAGTGTTCAGTTTAGTTCTACAGTGATATGATTACAAAAAGCAATGTGTATATATAACAACTGTGGATAACGGAACATATTGGGGAGTGGGACTTTCTTTATCAGGCGATATAACCGGAACTATACGTGTCTAAGTTGACTGGGTACTGTTTTTTTTTTTTTTGTTAATTATATTTCTTGTGTTTCTATAGAACCATTCATGTTGTTTGGGGCATCAGTAAATGATTCTGAAATATCAACAGCGGGCGCTTTGTCAGTTGCCATTACGCCAACTTCGGGGATACCCGTATACAACAGTAATTTACAGAGTTTTTATGTAAGTAATTTATCTCTGCGATAATTAGTATATGACTTGTATATGTGTGAAAATTTGGCGATTAGATTTGCATTCATGTTTTACTTCATGCTTACACGCCTGGCATGTTCTAGGTTTTAGACATTTTACAATTGTTATGGCATTTGCAAGGGCGCCCTCATATATACGCACGGGCGTATAGTTACATTTTCCCAAAGTCATAATTTGCAATCAGAAATGTGCTAACTTAAGAAAAATGGGGCATAACTTCTTATTTGGTTTTCGAGGAACATGCCCCAGATCTCCCTAGCTTACCGCCGACCGTCGCTGGACGGACGGGTGCGTATATATTTTTATTGTCTGCAAACGCCTATGATTTGCCTTAACACACATAGAAAAGGATTTCATTGTTTCCTACAATGTTCAATGGATAAAGTGTGCCTATACATTTCTAAATTGTGGTCGGCAGTTGGATTATGAATATAAGATTTGTTCGAGGGTTTATGAAATGTGTGCTTTGTTTGATTGTATTTGTGAACGATACAATAACCAGGTTTATTTTTTAGTTTTGCATTTAAATGTGACAGTTGGTTTTGTCCTATTTTAATAGTTTGTTTTTGTAGTTCCATTTGATATTTGAACTCGTCATAAAATACGGTTTTGTAGTTTCATGTGATAATTGAACTCGTCCAATGATAAGGTTTTGTTGTTTTATGTGATAATTAAACTCGACCTATAATAAGGTTTTGTAGTTTCATGTGATAATTGAATTCGTCCTATAATAAGGTTTTGTAGTTTCTATTTGTCATTTGATTTTGTAGTATGATAAGATTTAGTATTTTAATGGTATATCAGTGTTTGGTCCTTGTATATAAGGTTTAATATTATAATAGGATGTTACAGTTGGTCTTATGATAATGATGTGTATTGTAACGAGAAATCTGGTTAATCCAATCAATATAATATTGTTTTAAATACGTCCCATTAGCAGATGTTTATTTAAAATTCCTTGTGACCTTTTTCCTTTTAGGTTGGTACAAATGGTATAATTTCATTGAACGTGCCGTATAATTCACCCAACCAGAAAAATCTGAATACCCTCCCTTCCAGCATAAATGTGCTGGTACCTTTCTGGACACAATTGTCATACCCTGGCGGGGATTCTAAACTGTTCTACCACTTGTACGACACGGACAACGTCAAAATAGGGGAACAAAATCTCACTACCACAATCATCACACGCGCAAAGCAAACGGTGGAAGACTACGCGTATATCACTGAATTCACCTTTCAGCCAAGATGGGTATTGGTGGCCACTTGGTATAAAGTTAGTCCTGCAGTATCGGGACAACACAACCAGAACAACAAAGTAAGACTAATTAAACTTATTAAACGTATTTAAAAATGCTGACGCATTCAAGATATACATGTATGCATTTGACTTAACAGTGCTAGAAACAGTCACACATTGATACGCTCATAGACCATAAGTTAGATGTAGCGTGTAGTTGGTAATGATCGAATAGATGTAAAACAAGAAATTGTAGCAAAGCTGCCGTCGTCAGCCATATACAGCGCGGAAACAGAATTCTGGGTATTCTATATTAAAGGAAAAATCAAACTTAAATTTTCGAAAGAATGTCCAGTCAAAAGAAATTAAAGTTACTACAAATCAAATAGTATCATACACATGATTTGATTTCTATAAGATAAACTTATAACGTATGAAATAATAGTTCTCACATCAACAAAGACGAAGTGAGATTTCCCAGAATTCATTAGCTTTCGTTCACACCATGTCCGCTAACTAGTGAAAACATGTGTTGCCGAAAGCGGGTGGAGAGCTTTGAAAGAAGTTAAAACATGCTAATAAAACTAACACATGTTAAGTGAAGTAGCACATTAGCAATACAAGTAATATGTGATCATTTTGTGCTATATTTAAACAGGATATGACGTTTCAAGCCATAGTGACCTCTGACGGTGTTCGTTCTTTTGTAACTTACAACTACCGTACCTTTTCGGTGACGTCATTGCGAGGTATGACGGGTACTGTGGGATATGCTCTATATCCACAAGTAACGCAGCACTATTTGTCAGGAGAAAGTGCCATATATCAGATAGACAGCATGATTGGAAATAGAGGCAAGCTCTCACTTCACTTACAACAACTCGAAAATGGGTTACAACTCATTATGACAATTACATGTACATGTAGTTATCGGTTTCATTATTGGTATTAATAACTCAGAATTATGAAACTTCAAGACAAAGCCAATAGTCAAAATTGGAATACCACAAATATCTAGTTAACTTGGTAGATAGCATCTAAATAATGAAACGGGTAGCATCTTTTGGCGGCAATCATTTAATCTTATTCTGGCCATTGGGTAAAAATAGAATACCGATTTTACGTTTAATCAATACAAGGGCAAATTTGTTAAATTTGAGTATTTCCAACTTATTATCAAACATTTAACAACTGTTAGTCCTTACGCTTATACCAACAATTATTTGTCTGTTTTCGTTTCAGATAAAAAGGGTTTCTTTTTCTATGAAATCAGCAACCCAAGTGCAGTGACTCCACCGGCACAAGTTGAGTGTCTTAAATGGTACAGTGGTAATATAAAGGGTTTGATAAGTAACCCCTTTATTTCTTCATCATGGGAAGCTACGGTCGATATGTACTGCCCGTGTTTTTTCTCTACCATCAGATTTGATTGGCGCTTTAGTCTAAATGTTCATGTGCGTGATGGAATGATATGCACGTCTGCGCTCATATGGGACATATGGACTGGTTCAAGAGTGAGTAATTTTACCAAATGGAGCATTTACCGAACTGTTAATTGCTTTAAGAAAAAACTGGCCTCAAATATTGTTTTTATTTAATTGCTTCTGGTTTAGAAAATTTGATGTGTGTTCATGTTTTCCCTGGTCGTCAGTCCCTCTGATTTCATTAATGTATCTGACAAGAACAAGAGCAAGTCTTTAACTATCGATTAATGATACATTATCTAAATCAACCATGTGGCACCTTAATCTCGTTTTACAGGAATGCTGCTATAACTCATTTTATGGCGTGATCAATCTTTTAACGCAGGAAAGCTGCTATGACCCATTTTATGGCGTGATCAATCTTTTAAGGCAGGAATGCTGCTATAACCCATTTAATGGCTTGATCAATCTTTTAACGCAGAAATGCTGCTATAACCCATTTTATGGCGTGATCAATCTTTTAACGCAGGAATGCTGCTCTAACCAATTTAATAGCGTGATCAATCTTTAACGCAGGAATGCTGCTATAACCCATTTTATGGCGTGATCAATCTTTAACGCAGGAATGCTGCTATAACCCATTTTATGGCGTGATAAATCTTTAACGCAGGAATGTTGCTATAACCCATTTTATGGCGTGATCAATCTTTTAACGCAGGAATGCTGCTATAACCCATTTAATGGCGTGATCAATCTTTTAACGCAGGAATGCTGCTGTAACCCATGTTTTGCGTGATCAATATTTTAACGCAGGAATGCTGCTATAACCCATTTAATGGCGTGATCAATCTTTTAACGCAGGAATGTTGCTATAACCTATTTAATGGCGTGATCAATCTTTAACGCAGGAATGCTGCTATAAACCATTAAATGGCGTGATCAATCTTTTAACGCAGGAATGCTGTTATAACCCATTAAATGGCGTGAGTAATCTCTTTTTTAGCAAGAATGCTGTTCTAACCCATGTTATTGCGTGATCAATCTTTTTACGCAGGAAAGGTGTTATAACCCATTAAATGGCGTGATTAATTTTTAACACAGGAATGCTGCTATAACCTATTCAATGGTATGATCATTCCTGACGAATCCAGGTTTTTGGTCAGACATCCTTGGTTCAGATCTCACGAGAAATTGGATAACAGTCCAAGAAACTTGTGTTGCAAAGATTCAGACAATTGTGATCTATGGCGAGCAATGAGACCAACCACTCCGTGTAGAGCGTTCTTTGTAGTGATTATCGGTAATGTTTCTTATGTAGAACTTTCTTTGAAATGATTATCGGTAATGCTTCTTTATACATATATATATATATGTAATAAAACATGTTCTCGCAGTATTAACGAGTTGCAGGAATTTTTCCAAAATTAAAGTTAAGAAATACTTCCAACGTTGCGACCACATACAACGTACATTTGGTAAAAGGAAAATTACCTTGTTTAAGGAATATTATTTATTATGCCTATTTTGGTGTTTTTTCTATTTAGTTTGGATGTTTGGTGATCCTCATATAGAGACACTTGATGGTCGACAGTACACATTCAACGGCTACGGCGAGTACATTTTAACAAAGCTGGACACAGGTGCAAAGAAATTTGAATTGCAAGCCAGGACATCTCTTGGTCAAAACAGTCAGGGTTCCTCTATCAACGCTACTATATTCAGTGCCTTCGCTGCCCGTGAGCACACCCATGCTACATTTCAAGTGGAACTTTCAACGGATCGAACTAGTAAGATTTCGCCATCTAGGCAACTGTATCTTGTTACACGTCGTGTACAGCTGACAATAAGGCTGCAGCATGTCGAAGACACGTTATAAATAACCAAACATTCTTTGTCAGATTGTAAATAATGTAATACCATAATTCCATAAACAGAACATGAATATTATCTTGTTAAACAGCCCGCCATGACACCAGTAACTCCTTTAAAACGTATTTCTCTGGGCACGTGTAAACTATAACAGTTTATTCAGCATTACTGAACTTGTTTTTGAAAAAAACTTATCATATTATTTAGTTAGCTGATAGTTTTTTACTAGAAATTTGTGACGTTTACTTTTTTAGTCCATTATTGTATTTTAGTCCAACTTTATCCTTTTGTTTGCCAATGTCAATGCATATCGTCTTAGATTTTAGTTTGTACTTCTTTAGTTGGTTGACGCTCAGAATGCGGTGATAAATGGTTCTTTAAATTTGTTAGAACATGTAAATAGTCTATCATTTAAGTGTTTCCTTTAATTTTATAAATATTTCTTTACAGCGATGGAACTGTACGTGAATGGACGAGACTATACGTTTGACTTTTATAATGACACGTCGTTCAGTCAGCTGAGCGGTAGTACGATATCTATAACAAGAGTGAACGCCACTGCAACACTAAGCTTCACCGATACGGGTAAATATGAGAAGCCATAAAGCTTTACGGAGCCTGGCAGACGACCTTTAGAGATAAAACATTATTTCGTTGGAACAAAATAAGTGTTTCATGGGAACGAAATGATTAGTAGAGATAAGAAAAATCCTTTCTTTCTCATGAAGTAGTATTTCGTTCCAACGAAATAACTTTTATCTCTACATCTAGTCTGCCGGGCTCCGCACTTTTGCAATATCAATGTGCTTCACTATAGCAAGCCAAATACGATTGATGCACACATTACTGAACCAGCTGTGCAGTGTATATCGAACACCCATGGCACGAGAACATAACTAAGAACATTGAGATCGGAAAGAAAAATGTGGGACTTACAAATTAAGTTCAGACATGTATTAGGGGTAATTTTTTATTAATGTGAAGTATTGCACATTTAATAGGTGAATAATTTATTTAGGGAGGGATTTCATGTAGTTGTCTTTCCACAGTAGAAGCTGGTCGTATACTCTTGAATTAAACTTTCCTTTAGATTCAGACTAGCTCAAACAGTGGTGCTAAACCATCAGCGGCCGCAACAACTAGGTAATTTGATTTAGAATCCCCATAAAATATAGAAAGGTCTAAGGTTCAATGCTTGAATTTTTAGTGACCTTCAGTAATGGAAAAACAAATTTGTTCAAAACATGATCCTTATTTTTTAAGGTTTTGGAATCACCGATTAGCAAGGCAAATATGTAAACTTTCAACTTATTGAATTACTGGACTAAGTTCAATTAAATTAAACATAAAGCATCAATATTGCAAGAAGATTTAAATCAATTGGAACTGTAAGATTTGACCAACACGGCTCCACTGTAAAGAAAACATGTTCCACATATGTTAGATTATAACCCAACTAGGGGATTAAACTTCAATTTTGGATCATTTGGCATCAAAGTGGATTAAACTGCTACATCGGATTATGTGTCAACTAAGGGGGTCAAACTTCAGCATTAGAAATGAGTAATTTTTAAAGGATTTCATCTTTTCTTCTTCTTAACTATTTGGAGAGTGGAGTTGACCGTTTTCAACTCAATTTGGTAGGAAGCTTATTCTAATGGACATTTATGAACACAAATAGTTGTCAAAAGTGGGAACACTTCTTTAATGTTATAGTCTTAGAGCTACACGGAATAACGACCCTTTGGAATCTTAATATTCTTTGTTGTTCAAGAAAAAAAACCTCCAGTGATAATTTTTCTGACTAACAAATGCTGTCAGTAATGGGTTATATTTATTGGAAGCATGTTTCAGATTACATTTTTGAATTTGTTAAACTACACGGCATCTTATTTTCCTATCACTGTTACGGACGTCATTATTACTGTAACTATGTTGAATAACTTTATACTTTATATTGGTTCTTGTTTAAAGGCATATCAGTCAGCATAAATGTCGGAACCAGAATGCTTGCTGTTTCTGTTTCCGTACCAAAAACTTATAAAGGCAAGACGTCTGGTCTACTAGGAAACTACAACGACATTAAAACGGATGAATTCATACTACCGAACGGAACCGTGCTTCCAGACAGAAACTACACAGATAAGGAGCTGTACTATGGTTATGGACAGGAATGTAAGCTCTGTTGTAAATTTCTAATACAGAATATAATATTTTATCATAAAAATAAAACTAAATTTAATCTGCTCAATTCTAGTGATTGCATGTTTTGATATGTTCACCTAAACAAATTTGCGAAATAGATTAAAGTTAAAGTAATTTACATTTCTTCATTTCAGGGTCCGTAAATTCAGAAACATCAATATTCGACTATAGAGGGCGCTCTGCTGCCGATTTCTCCCATCCTGATTTCGTACCTGTTTTCTTGTCTGATTATTCTGATGCTCAGCTGGCTGATGCTGAATCGTTTTGTGGAAAAACCAATTCTGATTGTATCTACGATTTCTTGGCAACGAACGACACTGAGGTAGCCCAACATACACAGCAAATTTCGACAGCTGCGGTAGAAACCAGAATTGAAATTGGTGAGAAATATTAAGTCTTGCGTTGGACCTCCAGCTTATTTTCTTATACTAATATAGGATCATGTAATGGTCATTACTCTGTCTTTAACAAAACTCAACATTACGTTATAAATGAACCATGAACGGGATTTCTATTACCCTAGGCCATGATTGAACCTGTGACCGGTCAATTAAACATGGCATTTAGTTTCATTTTGAAATTCAAAAAATAAAAAAGTCGTTGCAAACACATTTGATTAGCTGATATAAAGCGAATGAGATACTTTTGATTGGCTGATACAAAAAGATGTTGAGATACTTTTGATAAGCTGAAATAAAACGATAACGATACTTTTGATTGGCTTATATAAAACAATTCTGCAACTTTCTATTGGCTTATGGAGGAATTTCAAGAAATCCCAAGAACTTAGCTACGGCAACAGGGTCAATAAATACATTGTAATTATGTTTCAATCAGGAACCACCTTATTGAAGGTAAGGATTGTCTAAGATGTCTGGTTATGATTTCAATTTTTGTTCTAATATACAATATGTTTAATTCTTATAAGATAAAGTTTCATCATTTCAATACTTAGAATATGTAATTCTTAACATAAAATTATAATATGATATATTTTGTGCTGTAGAGAATATTGCTCCAAAGATTTTCGGCATTTCGACTTTAACAATTGAAGTAGGAAAGTCTTTTTCGTTCTCTGTGTTTGCCAACGACAGCGACCAGACACTCGCTCCTCTGCTTAAGGTTATATCTCAACCAGACAGCAATTTCATTTTCGACAATACAACAGGGAACGTAACATGGACTCCTACTTCCCTGGAGGTATCCTCTATAAGGTAGGTTTGACTTAAGTTTTAGTGCATGAAAAAGTAAACAAAAATTGTTTTATATTGATATCAAAGACGGTATTAATTCACATGGACGTTATGCAAGAAGAAATAGCATAAATAGAACAAAGTTAATTGACAAAAAAACAATAGCTTTATCAAAAAGTCGCAACCAGAATGAACTAGCAAACTCGGACGGGCATTTAAAAATGACGTCGAACCTACTTCATGGGTTAGAAGAGGACCTCGCTCTTTAAACGTTGCCAACCTCCAAACCACCCGTTCTCAATGGACTCGAAGGGGTGTTTATTTTTTCATTGTGAATTTCATAAAATAAAATATATTTATGTAAGTCGCCTCTTTGTCTAGTTGAGGTATATCATGTTAGTTAATTCTGTGATTCTGACTGCCATAAAAAAGTTACTGCGTTCACGTAAAACATGTAAGGCAAATAGGAAAAAATCACTTGAGTGCGTTGAAATGTACATACATAGGAATGAAATCTTTGTACATATTATAATGTAATGATGCACCCGTCAAAGATTTCTGTTTTATAACAAAGCATTACACAACTATGGTGGCATGGGCAAATGCAAAAAGAAAAAAATTGTATAAACACTTAAGTAAACCGAACGTATAAATGATTAATCCGTAAGTGCGTTTTTTTTTTAAATATTAATCTATTTTTCTTTTGGTACATTGTTAGATTTCGAATATTACAAACGTATGATAAAGTGTACACGGATACATTCTCACTGTCAATAAACAACAGAAATTTTTTAAGAAAAGCAAGAATTGAAAACTTCCAAAAAAAATTTATTCAAGTATTATTTGGATAACTTCGTCTGTTTGTTAACAGTCTAAGAGCAGAGGACGAGAAGAAGGGACTCTCAGAACCGTTGACATTAGATATGAACATCTGCAGTGGATGTAGCAGAAATGGAATATGTAACTACACCAATCCTAGATCATCTCCTACCGCTACCTTTAAAATAGCCAGCTGTGTCTGTAAAGCAGGATATGAAGGTATGGATCCAAATGTTAGTAACAGTAGCAATACATTCTACAACAACAACTGTGAGTCATGGTGCATTTGCAATTCTACCGTATTTGTTGTACGTATCGTTAGTTCCTGGTCTCTCTAACATGAATCTTGTTATTTCTCTACATGGTATGCCGACTACCCGAGGTTAATAGGCTGTTTTATGTAGTTGACATCACAGTGATGAGTATTTTTGTAGTTGTTGATATTCAAAATGACAATAATTCCAGTGACAGTTTAATGGTTTAAATTATCAGGTATTGGTATTTTCTGGCCTTTCCTTGTGTAAGCTAATGCAAACATCAACATTCAGCCACTTTTCCCGTGAACGGAGGAAGGCCGAACGATTGTGTCCATGCTCTTGAACTTTTAATGATACCTTGGATATAAGGAAGGCCTGGCCCACGTAAATTATGTTCATGCTGTTAAACAAATAATGATACATTGGCTATTAGGAAAGCCTCGCTCACGTTAATTATGTTCATGCTTTCGAACTATAACTTTCGATCTGTGGTTCGCGACGGGGCAATTCACACAGAGTTTTGGCTCCTTCCTCTTATAAATATCATATTTATCGGAGGCATGATTCAGGTTGCATTTTTGTATTTTAATGATTCCTTGGCTATTAGGAAGGCCTCGCTCACGTAGATTATGTTCATGATCTTGAACTTGTAATAATACCTTGGATATTAGGAAGGCATTGATTTCATAGATTATGTATATGCGCTTGACTTACAGTTTAAACTTTGTTTATTTAGAAACGATTGACATACAGAATATTACATGTGCAATTCTTTTTCAAAATCTTTCTTGTCTGCACGGATGGTAACGTGATTTGGTACTTTGCTGTAGAAAAAACCGGAATTCCCGGAGGAAACCAACATTATCAATCCTGTACCATCCCAATTACGATACTAAGTTCATGTATGACCCTGGACTGCATTGGTGTGAAGAGACGCTACACTACCTAAACACCAGTTCTCTACATTTTGTAAAGACCCCTTGGCTTATAAAAAAGTAACATTCGCACATATCATTTTTCACTTTTCCCCATTACGTTATAGGTGTTGATTGTGATAAAGACATAAATGGTTGTTCAAATGATCCGTGTAACGTAAACAGAAACTGTACAGATCTAAGTCCAACTGAGGAGGTTTTACTAGGCCGTGGATACAATTGTTCCGACTGTCCGGTCGGATACCTGAATGTGAATGGTACATGCGAAGGTAAGTAGACACGTAGCCATACAATGCATTCTTATTATCATTCTAACACTTATCTCACAAACAAGTGATTTTTGTTATCAGAGAATAGTATTATATTATAGAAAAGGATAAATCAAAAAATTTAAACTATATTTTTGTCAATAACTTGCGCATAAATTAAAAAAAA
>JAUMGZ010167106.1:0-15464 GCA_032359645.1 Pododesmus macrochisma
CATAAGCTTGTATCTAGATAGGCTGTTTATTTGGGTTTATGTATGGTGGTGTCAATATATTGTGATATGGTAATTAATAATCCATTATACAAATCCAGTTCCATTCCATCTTCATATCATTTCAGCAACAACATTTAGTTGACCAATTTCAACTTAACTTGGCAAGAACCTTGGTGAAGACAATTAGGGTTTGTTTAAACAATTAGGCTCGAGGTGGAGGGAATATTTTGACAACATTTCAAAACTTAAAACTAGAAAACCTATATAAAGCTATCATGATTGTATATGACTTAATCTAGAAGCGCGGAAAGTCTCAACCCTTGGGTTGAAAAAGACTATGAACAAAGTTCAATACAACCCTATTATGGAATCCAGATATGGTCACGCACCTTACTATTGGTGTTTAAAGATCTTGCGCAATAAAAAGAAAGCCAGGCTGCAATGGCACGATGGCTCAATAAATATGATCATACTTCTGTAGTCTTCCATCGTATTATTGTCATCGCAGCATTATCATAATTTAGTCTTAAATCTTGGGATGTGAACTTTTTGATTTGTCGAAGCAACAACCCGAAATAAGTAATTCTATAACTATTCTGTCGACTTGTCGAGGCGACAACCCGATAAGTAGTAGTTGTCGGCTTGCCTTCACAAGTCGTGACTTAAGAATACTAATTTTCGGGTTGTCGACTCGATACGTTGAGATGGCATAAATCATCCACCATATCATCGCACCACCATTTTGTTATCTCTGAACCATTTAAGCAATTTCAACCAATCTTGGTATTAATTAAGCTTACAGGAAAGTGGATTTAGATTTATCATATTGTGAACGAGCTTGGTTTCAAGGCGCGGCAATTTGGGACCAACATATGGCAAGTTTGAAGAAAAAAATCTAAAGTCCTTTTCTTATAGGTATGATCTATTGATAAAAAATGAGTTACTTCTTATCGGAGAAATTATAATCAACACTAACGCAGAGGCATATTCTCCCTTTTTTTGGACACTTGAAAAGCAAACATGTAAAGTTTTAATGTGTTCCACTTGACAAATTCAACAAAACTTCGTAGCCTTGAGGGTGTTTAGTGTGAGGGACATATCCCCTCACTTTATTTGAAAAATTATTTTAAGTTTTATTTTAACTCAATCGTAAGGATGTGCTTTAAAGCCATGGTTTCCCCTTGCTCTTCACTTGTTAGAAAGCAGAAAACTGACTTTAAAAATCAAATTATCTTGCAGATGCCTTCCCTATCTCCCAATCACGTTAGGTTTGTAGCGAAATATTTAAATAAAGATGTTCAACGGTTAAAATTTCTGTTGTCAAGTTTAAATTACTAAGTGTATCTTGTGAAATTCACATCTTTAGATACCCCCAGAAAGCTAGATTTTGTATATAGATATTACAATTTTACCGGGGGTTGAGGGTGTTAAGTGTGAGGGACATATCCCCTCGCTTTTTTTTTAATGAACGTAAGTTTTATATTAACTCAATCGTAACGATGTGCTTTAAAGCCATGGTACCCCTTTGCTTTTCACTTGACTTAATTGACATGTCAGAAAGCAGGAAACTGCACCATTTCGACTTTAAACAAATCGAATTATCTTGCAGATGCCCTCCCTAGCTCCCAATCACGTAAGGTTTGTAGCGAAATATTAAAAAAAAAAAAAAAAAAAAAAAAAAAAAACGATGTTCATAAAATGTCTGTTGTCAATTTAAATTACTAAGTATATCTTGTGAGATACCCCAGAAAGCTGGATTTGCATATAGATATTACAATTTTCCCGGGGGTTGACCCCGGACCCCTAGCTTTTGAGGTTCGGTTCGCGCTTGCATTAAGAACGGGTTGTTACGGCGCTGATCGACTACCCTGGAAATATAATATTATTTCCGTTTGTGCACAACCATGATGATTATATAGTTAGTAGCTATAGGAGCCTTGTAATTTCAAAATAAGTTGTATCTTTCTTTTGCTTTCTATCCATCCAACACTGGTTTATGTATGTTTTCTCGTTTTCATCATAAAGTAGTTTTACGTTCCGATGTCCATCTTCGCTAGCTAAGGTCTGTTGATTACCATTACGTTCTTTGTTTGGGATATAGGGTAAACAGAGGTGATCAGCACATTGGGAGTTTTGCTTCGCGTGTGGGAGGTCCAGGGTTCGATTTCCGGCTGCGTCATACATAAAGACGTAAACACGGGGTTAGTTATCTTCTCTCTCCCCGTCATTATTCTGGGTGGAGGACTGTTTGGCTCGGTGTCAGGAAAATGTGACCGAGTGAAGTATCGTGTCAATGTGTCTGCTGTGGGATATTTCTGCTAGCCAGCACTATAAATTCGTCATCGATGCGCACTAACACATATGTAGACATCGCCTCGATATGACCTAGAAATGAGTTTAAAGGGACGTTAAACCCTAATTCAACAGATAAACAAACAAATTAAAAATATTTTTAATTTTAATTTTAACAACTGTAGGAGTTCAACTTGATAGGGCGAAAGCAATCATATGTACATGTATAATCTAAACTTCAACGCTTGCAATTGTTTGGCACATTATACCATTTGTACAGTTTGGGAACATGTTCGTAGATAAGACGCTTACACAGTATGCGGGATGTCATTTTTCGATCCAAGACTGAGGTGGGGTAGGGTAGGGTAGGGTAGGGTAGGGTAAGGAAAATGTAAAGTAGGACAAGGTAGAGCGGTAGGTTAGAAGGTATAGGTGGCACAGGTCTAAAATTCTACGTTGATAAAAGAATCAGGTCCAAAATTCTACGTAGAAAACAGGACATGGTCACTTTCTCTACATGATCCATTTTCTACATTACAAGGCGTGGAGGTTCAGTGGTAAAGCGTTCGCTTTGTGCTCCCGGAGGTAGGGGTTCGAATCCTGATCGCGTCAAACTACAGATGTTAATATTAGGTAATCTTCTTGCTCCCTGCTAAACTCTCAGTCTTTCTGAATAGGAGAAAGACTGCGTGTATGCAGGTAGGTAGTCAGGCAGGTAGGTAGGTATGTAAATCAGGTTTAAAATCCTACGTAATCTTCTGGCTCACTGCGAAACTCTCAACCTTTCTGGACAGGAGAACGACTTCTTGGCTAGATGTCAGGATAGTGTGACCGAGTGGAGTATCATTTCAATATGTCTGTGGCGTGACATTTAGCGAGTCATCACTTTTAAGTCACAACAAGTGCGCACTGTCACAGGTAAATACCGTCTGCATATGACCTAGACATGAATTGAAGGGACATTAAACCGCAATTAAACAAACAAAACAAACTAAAGAATGCTCCATAGATTGCATGTGATGCTAAAATCTGTGTATGAATCAAGTAAAAAAGAAGAAATTCCTACTAGTATAAATAGACAAAACAAAATTTGAATGTTTCAATGGTGTTTTATTTATACTTGTTACCAACATCTGTTCAAGTATACATGTTTACGTTAAACACATGACCTACTTTACCTCGGTACATCAAGGTTACCAA
Source organism: Pododesmus macrochisma (assembly GCA_032359645.1). NCBI lineage: Eukaryota > Metazoa > Mollusca > Bivalvia > Pectinida > Anomiidae > Pododesmus > Pododesmus macrochisma. The sequence goes on from JAUMGZ010167106.1 coordinate 3,493, forward strand.
CCATGTTTACGTGCTGTAACAAGGTGATATACATGTACAGTATGCCTGTAGTGTAGGCATATTATATGTATACACGTATATAAATCCATCACGGCAGAGTCAGCAGGTTTAGCTCGTCGCTGGCAAACTTAATTACTGATCTCTTCTCAACAAAACTCCGAATTCGTGTGTCGTCATCCGTCAGCATAGCCATGTCGTTTTCAAATCGTCTGATCTGGGTACAGTTCGCTAATGGGGAAATGAAAGAAACGAAACAATCTTAATATTTTGATATGATGTTCACCGTACAAATCTAATTCCAAAAAAATATTTATAAGTTTAATCACCTATATAACGTTTAAAGCGACATTATTATAATAAGAATATATATTGAATAGATTATGCGAATGGAATTTTTTCTTTTCTTTCTAAATCTGTACTGTTTATATGTATGCCCATCTTGTCATGTGCTTTGTTTTGATTATCGATTTACTTATGTCCTCATGTTGTGCTTTTAATTTTTTATGTACCTGAGCGTTATTAATAAAATCTTGAATCTTGAATGGCGATTAGTATAGCGAACAATGCATGCATATATATAGTGTTTGTGTCCGACTTACGTGTAAAGGTGTAAATATGTAACAATATAACGAGACATTTCGAGACATTGTAAGTACAAATGATCGAAACATCATATAAACTCCTGGTGTTTACACTTACTTGGTTTGCATCATTTATCGTGCTGATTAGTTGAGCATTGTCTCCTTTTGTTGTTGATCAGTTTCTGGACATTTTTGCGACTATGTCCGTTCGGATCGTGAAGATTAGTTCTGCTACTGGTTTCTCTCTTACTCCTGTCCTTTCCACTGTGTCCATAATGGACGTGCTTGTGCTGTTCTATGCTGTATAAATCTATCTCGTCACAAAAGTTTTCAATAAAGAAATCGGACATCTTGGCTTTGTATATGTTGTGTTATCGATTGTAATATGGCGTGTTGTTCTCACTGGCGGGCCTATATATACTGTCTATAGTGTATGACTCATACCAGCTCGATCACGTGTTTTGGCTTTGTACAACAACAGACTGATGCAATGTTTGTAAACATATGTTAATTTACTGACCCGATACGCGAGGGTAGTCCCGCCCACATCCGGAGATACTTTCACGGTGACTTAGTTTACTAATATACGTCACTACTATTTTCAAAGTCACAGTGATGCAATAGCAAGTATTTTTGCTGTCTTGCCAAATCAGCAAAGAATAAAGTACACTGAATTACTTTTTAGAGTGAGACCGATCAAACATAATGAACTCATACCGCAGATTTCAGTTCAGTTTAGAATATTCTGTATTAAAGCATTACATTATCTACATCAGGCGCTTAACAAACGATGTAGCAAAAAGCCCGGGCTTACACATCATGTTGACCAAAAAAATTACAACAACCATCCCAAAATGCACATGCTTTTAGATTTTTCTTTTCCGTGGAATAATGTTACTGAACGCCATAGCAGATTTTGCGTAGATGGGTACCAATCCCCAAAGTGACCCTCCCTGGGTACTCTAAGCCCCATCATTTGATCAAATCTGAACCCTTCCTCTCAGGATGGCATCTACCAAGTTTCGATGGAATTGGTCAAGTAATGTTGGACAAGAAGTCGAAAATGAAAAAAGTTAACTTATTTACTTGAACTTTGACCCCAAAACGTGTAACCGAGCCCCTTCAACTGAACAAATCTGAATCACCTTCTCATAGGGATACTTCCTACCAAGTTTTAAGGAAATTGGTCCAGTAGTTTAGGAGAAGAAGTCGAAAAAGTGACAAGTTTACGATGCACGACGGACGGAATTTGTTTGAGTAAAGTCCACCTTGGACCTTTGGTCCAGATGAACTAAAAAGGGATACACATTTCTAAGGATTCAAATTGTTTAACAAATACGAGTGTGTGTCCCTACGTTCAGCCATGTCGGTAAAGTATAAACCTATATCACAGCCTAAGTCTATTTGTAGAAGGTGTTTCATTTTGAGTTTGAACTGTTGTTTTGATCAATTTTCGAATAAACCCCTATATTTTGTTTTTTTTACTGTTCCAAGTTGATCAATAAGGGTAATATGATTAGAGAGTTGGGAATAACGTGTTCTAATTGTGAATACTCAGGGTCGTAGCTTGGGGAAAACCAGTAGGAGGGTCAACATTTTGGGGTTTTTTTGGTCGCACACATATGATTTATATATTTGCCGGGAATTTTGTCATAGAAAAATAAGAAAAATTGCAAAATGTTAGAGGTGTGGGAGGGGGCAAACAAATGACCCCTCTCCCCACAGGCTACGACCCTGATATTCCAAATAATTCCGATTCTAATATATGTTTACTGGCAACTCTCAATTTTCCTTTAACGATAACACTGGGACACATAAAATCTTGAACTTGCACGGTGACGGTCATGTTAACAGGATTTGTTCACCTTGAGAATTGTCATACAAAATCGTCAAATTCACTGAGTTACATTTACAATTTGACGGTTGTTTTGGAGGTAGACTTGGAATTCGGGACGAGGATGTCTCACACAGACTATCGGTTTGAGCTCCTTTGTCTTATAAATATCAGTTTTAATTATTTATTGGAGGCATGCTTCAGTTTGCATGCTTGTATTTGTATAATGAAACTGTTGTGATAGAATAGAAGATTATTTAGTCAATTTTTCCCTTTTCGACCAGGAGCTATGAACGAATCCGTATTCCCCTCTCCGAAGTATGCCCTACTTAATTTTAATATATTTTAATGTATCATGAAATATTGAATACATTTTTATATTAATGCACAATCAAACTTCAAATTCAATCATTTTTGTAATAATTGTGTTTGAATATACACATTTTCTCATTTTGTCCGGTGATGAGGGTTTGGTTGTAGCTAGGCTTAGAGTCGTGGACGAGGTCCTCTTACATACAAAATGGAGGGCGGAGTTGGGTCTCTTACAGAGATTATATTGATCGGTGCACCATTCAGTTGGCAATCATTTGTATTTGTTCTTACTTTGTCTCGTATATGTAGACCAATACCTCTATCTCTAAGTATACTAACATAACCGTATGAAATCATTTATTATGCACAACTGTAAAGACTTATCTACATATGTTGTAGACACGTGTTATTAATTCTAACCACTCGTGAATTAATAAGTTATTATAATTGCAACCTTGAACACTTGTCAAGTGATAAAAATGACATTTAAGTCAAAACGAAGGCTTTCAGGGCGATAAATTATTCAATGTTGTCAATCAAACTGTTTGATATATAGTCAGATCGTAGTATCATCTCACGGGAATATTAACTGAATGACAACCAGAATTAACCATCTCTATTGGACCTATATACCTTACATTTATTACCCTGGTTTCGGCGAGACATGTAGATTTGTTCACCCGGGGCAAGTCATGTGTTCCAAGGGCGTATTGACTAAACTGTGCCTTGTAAATTCCCGCGTCTAAATTCGCCCATTGCAGTGTGTCTGACACCTTATCGTCTTTGTGAGGTTCGAGTGACTCGATGACTTTAAAAGCTATGCTAGCCGGAAAGGTAGAAGCCAGACGAAGATCGGCACTTCCTTCTGAGAGGGCGCTAACCTGGCGGTCCCGTGCACAGGAATATTTAATCCCCATATAAAGTTTGGATAAAAGCAGGCGGAAACGCTGTTGCATGAAGTCAATTCTTCTTTCTGAACGATCCCAAAAGTTTTAATTTCCCCTTCTTGACGCCGCGTCTCTTCCTGCTTTTTTTTCCTTTGGTCTTTTGTTACGACATCGGCGAAAGGTTCTTGAAATGAAGCACCAATTTAACAAACATAATTAGCCAAACTGACAGGACATTAATGCTACCTTTCTATGATACGAAACTAAGACTGCTGGTATACGTTGATTATAACAGTTAACTTTAAACATCATGTGAATATCAAGTGAAGATAACGTGATTATATAATATAATACAACAAGGAAACATTGAGTCTTAACGTTCACCTGGTTGGAACGGCACCATTATTTCAATTTATTTCATCTCCATGCCACATGTTAACTATATTTTCAAGAATCAAGATATAGGGCTTCTGGTTTATTACAAGATTTTCAAAATTGTGTAAAAATGTCCTCATTTTAGCACCCTAGTGACGCCCACTAAAGGCCGAGCCACATCTCTAAAACACGCGCTTTATAGTATGAATCCTTCCGAGTTTTGTAGAAGTTGATTCATTGGTTCTTGAGGAGAAGTCGAAAATGTGAAAAAGTTACGACGGATGGAATTTGTTTATATCGGCGAATTTCGGTCCAGATGGGCTTTAGCATAATTCATCGTTAAACAATATTTCTTTTAAAAAATAAAGCGAATGTCAAGTGATGTCAACAGCAACACACAAGATGAGTGGAATTATCAGAACGAAAGACATTGGTATAACAATAGCCGCATCAAACAATTCAGAACCGAAACAACCTTGGGACATGTCAAATGTTGTCACTTTGATATGGACGCAACCCTCGTGAATAGTACAGCATTTATGACGATTTATATATAGGCATCCTATAGATCTACTGCGACCATATAAATTCGAAGTATGATTAATAGAGTATCTGGGGGAACATCTTCGCTAGCCAAGGTCCGTTTATTTCCTCTACGCGTGTAATCTATAGACCATGGCTAGAAAAGATGCTTTGGGAATCGTAGCTAATTTTGGCCTGTCATACGGTCCCGCAGCTAGATTCCGAGCTACCGATATTGGCCAAAATCTCTCCATTTTAAATTAAGAATTACTTAATACCCCAATACAATTTTTCATTAAAATATGGAATCGTTTACAATAATGCGCTTAATTCGAACTCAATATTGGTGAAAGGTTACACATCAAGAAAAGCTGTCCTATTCTTCGACAATGTGAACTTGAAATTAATAAGTCAACTCATGTAAATGACACGCTTGATTTTTTAATATTGAAAAAAAAACGTGAAAAAGCTAACAACAATAAACTGCAAAAAAACGTTGCTTTGTAAACGTCAAAACCATATACATGTACATCTCTGTGGTTCATTCATTTATAATGGATTTCAGACAAGTGACGTCTGTATTGGAAAAGCCATCTATATACACACGCTATAGATCGGAATATGGCATTAAGTTTTGAAAATCTTCAGACTTTGCCATGTTTCTTTCTCGTAGTCCTGTGGGGAATACCACATTGATCGCTGTCCTCTGTCAAGTGCTGCCGATCGCCGAGGAACAATTCTACAACAAAAGATGGTGTACAATTAATAGTTTTCTCTTGAATGTAACAATCTCGTGAAAGTCAGGGGTTCGCTACACTACATTTCATTGCTATGAAGCGTTTCGTATACGTTGACTTCTGTTTGGTTTGCTGTAAAGCCCAGTTCGATGGTGACTAAAAGTTAAGGAAAGTAAAATCAGTGTTTACGATAAACGGTCACAGAACAGCGTGTTTATACTAAATTTACATTTGGAACGCCACATATATGTTGTGATAAGAGTATTAAAATTGAACTAGAACCATGTCAGACCTGCACTGAGTTGTCTCATTTAGTCAACAAAATACAGCTGAAATTCAAGGTTGCGCGTGTTTTAGTCCATTTACTATGTAAACTGTGTAGGAATTACTACATATTGAAATCACATGGTTATAAATTGTACTCTAAAGGTCATGGAGTCTTGTAAATCAAAATGTTAAAGAGAAAGGTTGGTGAACCGCAGTTCGTTAACCTGTTGAATCCACGTCCAGAAGTTTTCTGATAAATTGTTCTGAGGCAGTGTGCACTCGTATTGGAGGTCTTTAAATGACCATGAGTTGTGCTAATATTATATATATATATATACTTATAAATAATATGTGCGTACGGTCTTCATTGCTTACATTGTGTCTTCTAGTAACGTGTAAGTACACGTAGTATTGTGTTTATGTGGCGATTCCACGACTATCCGTATTAAACGAAGCTAGAGGAAATAAGGTTTCAAGCCGCAACCTTGAAATGTTTACACTTAATTTTAACCGTGCGGCGCTCAAACTTTTAGTTCAGACAGTGTTTATACTTCATTTTGACCTTGATGTCCTTCAACGTTACAAAGCAGACATATTTTTTATATACAGTTGTTTGCATTGTTAGTTTTGTGAGTTTACAGTACGTGTATAAACGTGAACATACTATTTATCTTATGTAATGCCTTATTTATTTACTAGTAATGCATACATATCATTTAATATATCACTTTACACATGTACACTCGACATAGACATTTGTTTAAAATGAAAACTTTTTTCATATATCACTTTGTTAGTTATTGACTAATCAAAGTACATCTTTGATCCCAGTTACTTGAATTATAGCCTTCAAATTTCTACCTGGTAATATGTGTTTAATGTCCCGTTCAACTCATGTATAGGTAGTTTTCGAAACGATATCTGCTTGTGACAGTGCGCACTGATGGACACTTGTGGTGCTGTCTCACTGAAATATCACGCTGCAGACACTATAACCACAGGAGCTTGCAGTTTTATCAATCAATAAATCATGTTGACTATCTTATATATATACCGTAACATATGATACTTCACTCAGTCATATTATTCCAACAATGAGCAAACAAGTTACATGTATTCTCCTACCCAGAAATGCTGAGCGCTAAATAGGGAGGGAAATATTGCATAATTTCAACGGGATCGAAATTAGGACCTCCCGCACACGAAGTCAACACTTCTCCTACTGTGCTAACGTGGTCTCTCTTCAACTGAATGCAGATAAAAATAAATCTCATTTTTGCAGTTGATCAATTGCATTATAAGGTAGTGGTGAGACGTGAACATCTGTCGGCGTATTGGTCAATGTGTGAGCATTAGTCACTTATTGTTTGTGGCGTATTTTCAGTTTGATGCATAAACGCTATCCGTGTAGTAAACATGTTCATAATGCACGTAAATTAACAAATTTGAATTAAGTACAATAAATATTTCCCGTACCTGCTATTTGTCCGTGTTGTGGGGCCTGTGGCTGTTGTGACTATTGTTCATGAGTTTCTGCGTTGTCTTTCTTGTGTGACCACAAGGGTCACTGTGGTTGGTATGCTGTCCAACTTCCTTTTTTGACCTGCCTTTACCACTGTGGCTGGAGTGTAGTAGTTTGTCCTGGTCAATATTGTAGTCGTCCAATTCGTCCATAAATTGCTGGTCTGCCTCCGTCATGTTTACTACCTGCTAGTAAAGTCAGCTGTGTTGTTGGGCTATGTACTCGTCACTGCGGCGACTGCTCTCATTGGCTAGCCGACGATGTTTTCGAGGAATGTGTTGGTGAACTGTGTTTGACCTTTGGTGTAAGACATTCACCTGGTTCGTGTGCAATCAAGCAAGCGATTTTTTTTAAAAGTTCTTTTTCTGAGGGTATTAGTTTTGGTGTCAGTTTAAATCTAATTCTACAGAAGTAGCTTAATTGCAGTAAGCTTTGTTACTGTTTTACTAAATATACGTAAATTGAGCATATTATTGATTTATACCCTTGGAATTTGTATATAGTACAAACTATTGTTCTTATTTTTCACTATACTCATGTAAATGTCATATTTAAGAATTCTTCACATGCTTGAAGTATCCTTTGATCTTTATATATTACAAACCACGCTCAGATATGCTTTATTAAAAAATAGTTTGACACATACGTTATCACTGACTAGATGTACATATAATTTACATAATCTAAAAAGTATACATTGTTTACGGTTAAATTTATGTATTTTGATCATTTGTATACATCTTTGTAAATATTAATATGTGGCAATAATTTATTGTCACTTGTTGTTCCTGATTGTTTATTGAAACTGAGTGTGTATTCTTGAATAACTGCGCGAATAATGACAACATTTTCTAAATAACAGAAAGGGAATATTACAGAATCTAGTTCTTATAAAACTGAATATCACACACACGCGCATAGCAAATAACTGCACATGCATTTTGTTTACGAATATTATTGCGAATAGTCGTCATATATTACTGTGAATTATCGCAATGTTGAGATAATTTGCAATTATTTACAATGCTATGTAAATATTCGCAAGAATATTTGTTAATATTCAATTTGATACGAATGTCCTGAAAATTTTGACAATGTGATGTTTGAAACTGAATGTATAAAATAGAATATTGCGATGCTTGCTTTGCGGTAATGTTTTTATTCTAGTTTTTCATGTGCCAATTTATCATTTTGATATTATTTAATAAAGGCAGCGTAACTTTGAAATTAGTCCACTGTTACCTGACTGGCGCGGAAGCTAAGTGGTAGAGCGTTCGCTTCGTGTTCTGGTAGGCACGGGTTCGATCGCCGACCGCATTTAACATAAGACGTTAAAATAAGTTGATATTCACACTACCTGCTTAGCGCTCAGCATTTCTTGGTAGGAGAAGGACTAGTAAGCTCGGTTTCAGGATATTGTAACCGAGTGGAGTATTATAACAATGTGTCAGTGGCGTGATTTTTTATTGAGATAGTTTTATAAAGTCGCCATAAGTGCGCACTATTGCAAGTCTCGATATGACCGAAAGGACGTTTAGCCCCAATACAATAAATAAACAAACCAATGTGTTACCTGACAAGTAGTCCGAAATTTTCTGCCTCGTACTCCGCTTACTTTGTTCGTTTTTGTTCTCCTCCGCTAACAAAAAAATTCCAAAAATTAAAATATAAGCGGAATGAGAGTCAGAAAACTTCGGACTACATGCACACAATGCAGCGTGATTTATAAATAAAGCGAGGTAACTCTTTTACATTGTACCCATATTTGGGTAGTATAAGCTTTTTCAAAAAGCTGGTCGCCTTTAGCAAATTGGGTCACGCATTGAACGGTTCTCCATTCTACAAGTTTAATTCTGACACAGACATTCAGCTCTAAGTCTAACAGGTTTTCTCTCTCTCTCTCTCTCTCTCTCTCTCTCTCTCTCGAACTTTTGCAAACTTTTCTCGTTTTTATCTACCGTATGGCTCGCTCGCCAGCCACAGAGGCCGACCTTCTTTAATTTAACAATTGTGAATCCACTTCCCCAGGGATGTCTCCTACAGATGTTAATGTATTCATTCATTATAGTGAAGGACTTTAATAATAGGTAACTTATTTGTTTGTAGGGTCACGCCTTGATCAAAGTTGGTCCCCGATGCCCAAATGTTACTATATATGCAGGTCTCCTAGTTATTAGACGATTTGTGACGTACGTATTGCAAAACTTCCGGGCAAAAAATCATCATTTAAGAAACCTGGATCCTTATCCCTGAAATGCTTCCCGTCAAAAAGTTTAAAGCGGACTACGGACAGCATTTCTATGGTAAAGCCTGATCTTCGTTCCAGATGCGTTAAATAGTAATAATGAAACCAAGATATTATAAAAAAAAAATTAAACTAAAAACCAGAACCATGAGGCCAAAAACTAACAACAGAAACGGTTAAGTTTATTGTGTAACAGACCAGGCCATATACTGTCTTAATGTTCTGTATGTATTTTTGACCAATTGCAGTGACAAAATATACATAGATATAGGAGTTAGTAATTAGCTGCTTCGACCTATGAACAATGAGTATAATAAGGGACGTAACTTCGGTGTTCTTGTAGAATATACATGTACACATATAATATATATATACGAAATGTAAATGTATTTTCAAGAGCATAAAATCATATTTTTTAATTATAATAGATAAAAAAATAAAACGTAATTTCATTATGCAAAGTCCTGCTTATGTGCCTAAGTTTAAACCTAAACATTTCTTAAGTGTAAGGGTTTTTAGTTGGATTTATTAATTTCCAATTTTGCATTCCAGGATTATCACCTCACCTATTAGGTTAACGTATTGCTTTTTGCTAAGCACTTAAAATTTGGGGTATGAGAAGGACTAGTTAGCTCGGTTTTAGGATATTGTGACCGAGGTAAGTACAATGTCAATGAGTCAGCGGCGGGATTTTTTATTGAGACCATTCTATAAAATTGCCGTCAGTGCATGCGCACTTTCACAAGTAGACACCATCGTGATATGATCGAAGCATGACTTGAAAGGACGTTAAATATTCTCCGCTAACAAATTTTTCCCCAAATTTAAACAAAAATCAGCGGATTAAGAGTTAGAAAATTTCTGACTATAGTAACATGTGACTCTCATACAGAGTTTCTTTGTGCAGCGTGATGTCTCCTATACAGCTATTTGTTGAAATAGTTCAAGTGGTTTTGGAGAAATCAAAAATGTGAAAAGTTAATGTGTTCATTATAGTGATGGAGCTGATTTAAAAATAGGTAACTTATTTTTTATCCCAGGGCCACACCTTGAACAAAGTTGGCCCCCGATACCCAAAGGTTACTATATATGCATGTCTCCTAGTTATTAGACGATTTGTGAAATATTGCAAAATATCCCCCTTTTTGTTTTCTATTGGCGCGAGCAAAGATGCATCATTTAAGGAACTTGACTCCATATCCCCACAGGATGCTTCCTACCAAAGTCGAAAAATGTAAAAAGTGGAAGGCGGACGACGGACTGCATTTCTATGGTAAAGCCAGATATTCGGTCCATATGGACTAAAAACTGGCGTTAAATTGTAATAAAGAAACCAAGACATAATAAAAAAATTAGACTAAAAACCAGTACCATGAGACAAAAACAGCAAAATATAAACGTACCGTAAACAGACCAGCCATATACTGTCTTAAATGTTCTGAATGAATTTTTGCTGTGAAGCTTCGACCTATGAACACTATATTTGAATGAATATAAGAAGGGACGTAACTTTGGTGTTCTTGTAGAAGATACATTGTGCAATGTCTATTCAAGAGGATAACATCATATTTTTAATTGTAATAGATAAAATAATAAAACATAATTTTATTATGCAAAGTCTTACTCATGAGCCTAGGCTTAAGAAATTTAAAATAAACATTTCTTAGTGAATTGGTTTTTAGTTAAATTAATTAAAGAAATTCCGCTTTCGAATTTTGCATTCCAGGATTATCACTTCACCTATTATGTGCTTCTTGCTAATCACTTATTATTTGGGGTAGGATAAGGACTAGTTGGCTCGGTGTCAGGATTATGTGACTGAATGTATAGTATCATGCCAATGTGTCTGCTGTGTGATATTTCAGTGAGGCATCACTATAAAGTCGCCATCAGCGCACATCTTCCAAAACAATACCCATATATAGCATTACAATCAGAAACCATCTCGATATGACATAGACATGTGTTGTAAGTTACGCTAAGTCTCCCTAAAAAAAGACGTTATAGCTATAGAAACACAAATTGAACACTTTATGTTTCTATCTGCACAACAAGATGTCACATGTAATAATGATACATGTGTGTATATAATCAATAAATGGTCAGAATTAGAGAAGGAAATTGACGGAAACTTATCAATAATCTCTGGTTTGGTCAAGCTATTATTCACAAGTAGACTCTTCCAAACAAGTATCTAAAGTATGAATTATTAGATATAATAAATCATCAGTGACACATTTAAGCAAATTATGATGCAAAACTATAGTATTAATGTCTGAAAATAACAGTAAATTCTGAAAGAACATCATTGTAATACAAATATAATATAGCAGATACTTGAAAGAAAATTCAACAAAAAAACTTGTATCGGGTAACCTTAACCGAAGAATGGATTATACCGACCATACCCACACCCTTATTAGAGGGTCTCCTCACGGTTATTACCAAATATGAAAGAACATTCTGGGAAACGAGGACTCTGTGTGAAAAATTGGGTAAAAAGGGAGTTTGGGAGCGGACACACAGTTGCCTTTTGTTCAACTTTGGCCATTTGTTCAATTCTGTTTCAACCTTTATTCATTGATTTTTTCTAGCCTTTCTTACCCTTGGTAGATTGGGGGGGGGGGGGGGGGGGGGGGGGGGGGGGGGGGGGGGGGGGGGGGGGGGGGGGGGGGGGGGGGGGGGGGGGG
>JAUMGZ010167117.1:0-15306 GCA_032359645.1 Pododesmus macrochisma
TACAATTTAGCTACCATACAGATTAGGGAAAACCGTGGTCACACCATAGTGTCTGTAACACCCCCACCCACCCCAATGAGGGGGTCATCCAGCTCCGAATCTCCATAGGTCATCTACTTCCCTACAATTTAGCTACCATACAGATTAGGGAAAACCGTGGTCACACCATAGTGTCCTTTACAATTTAGCTACCATACAGATTAGGGAAAACCGTGGTCACACCATAGTGTCTGTAACACCCCCACCCACCCCAATGAGGGGGTCATCCAGCTCCGAATCTCCATAGGTCATCTACTTCCCTACAATTTAGCTACCATACAGATTAGGGAAAACCGTGGTCAGACCATAGTGTCCTTTACAATTTAGCTACCATACAGATTAGGGAAAACCGTGGCTATCTTCTGGAAACAAATCCTCTTAGAGACTCAAATTCTCTTGTGCCTAACACCGAAAAGATATGAAAGACCAAGCGGTCATGATAAACGCTTAAAGTTTAGGCATTTTTCTGCCATTTCAAAACTTGAAAATAGGTAAAGAAGGCTTAGTTTTAGCCTCGACTTTTCTTCTAGTTACATTAGCAGGCTTTTTTCTCATTCCAGCTAAAAATACTAGGTATAGGGATAATACGGCAATAAAGATTATAAATCCTATTATAGGGCTTAATTGTGGCATGTAAGGATGGCACATGAATGCTTTCTTTTAATTAACAGTTAAATGCTATTGATTAGCTTCATCCTTTGACCTAAAATTAAGAAGGGTGTTCTTCTCTATACAGTTTTACAAGAAGAGAGAAAACATAAGCTTGGATAAAACAAACAAATAATTCAAACATATTATAACCCACATGAATAAAAAACGCTATGGCTCTAACATGGACAGCTACTACTGCCAAGGCATTTGCAACTAGTCTTATAATAATGTGTCCAGCTCTAATATTTGCGATTAGCCGCACTATTAAGGTTAAAGGTCGAATACACATCCTAATAGTTTCAATTAAAATTAAAAGAGGTATTAAAGGGGCTGGGGCCCCTGAAGGAGCTAAGTGAGCAGCTGATTCCTTTGGGAATTTTATTCACCCAGATAGGATTAAGGCAGTTCAAAAAACAAGTGCTAATGATGCTGCTACCCAGATATTTCTAGTGATTCCATAAACAAATGGGATCATTCCTAAAAGGTTCGAAAGTAATAAGAACCCTATTAGGGAAAAGACAAATAGGGGAAGGCCAGGAAGTCCTTTTTGTTGAGTTTCTCTATTTGTTGAAAGAACTTGTATAAAGATTTTTCTATTTGACTGACCTCAAGAAGTAGATGAGGCAAAAACTGCCGCGGCTACTATAGGAGTTAGTCACAAAATGGTAGATAGTCATCCAATTTGCATACAATCTAGGGCTGAGAATAAATCCGCGCACATATACCTGAGAGATTGAGTCTCAAAACTAAGGCCGAAACTTAGCGCAAATTTCGCTTTCAGGCACTCATAATCTGGGAAATATTATTCTTCTCCTCTACCTCGAAAAGGTAGCGTGGTTTATCCACCACCCAGACGAAGTGCACCTTCCGGTACACTTACTGTGTTACGACTTATCTCATCTTTCAACGAGAGTGACGGGCGATTTGTGCACAACTTTTCTAAGATTCAACCTATATTAATTATAAGATTTACTTTCAAGTCCGGTTTCCTTAACTGCTTTCAAGTTAGTTCCAAAGACTAGCTGTCATTGTAACTCACCTTAAGGCTTTACCATGGGATGCATCATGACCTGTCTTTTTGTTTTGGGACATTTCGAGCTCATCTTAGATGAGCTCTGAAGACGGCGATATACAAACTTTTAGGTAAAGTTGAGTGTTTTGTGGGTTATCATTTATCTGGTAAGTTCCCCTGAAATTTGAAGCTGCCGCCATGTCATTTAAGTTTTAACTGTAAAGTCTTAGTGCTTAGGCCTAAAATTTATATTCTATATAACAGGGTATCTAATCCTGGTTTACTATCAGAATTTGGGCGTTAGATATTGATTAATTTTACCTATATAATAATTTTACCTACTTATATAGGTTGGGTGTTTAGCCAGCCTGATGTTAATAGTTGGATTCTCAGGTATGACCGCGACTGCTGGCACCTGATTAGTCAAATCTCTGGACTTTTGTTAAATTATTATTTCTAATATGGTTTAATGTTTCTTGCTGGGTTAAAATTTAAATTCTTTCAGTAAAAATTAAATATTACAATAAAATTACCATGCTAAGCCTAGTCCTAACAATTAGTTAATCATGACAAAGTTTTGAAAAGGGGTTTATTGTCCATTGTCGGGTTATGAGCCCAATAGCTTAAAAATTTAGCTTACCTGTTCAAGTTCTAACTCAGTCTAAGGCCCCCTCATTTCATTCGTGGAACATGCCGATTAAAAGAATAAATAAAAATCTTCCAAGGCTTATTAGTAAAAGGTATGAAATTTCGTTTGAAAGGGATCTTAAAACGGGAAATAAAAGTGCAATCTCGACGTCAAAAATTAAAAATAGTACAACTAATAAGAAAAAACGAGTTGAAAATGGCGATCGCATTTTCCTTAAAGGATCAAATCCACACTCGAAGGGAGTTAATTTTTCTCTAAAGTCGGAGTAAGAAATGTACCCAGTTGCCATATAAATCATAATTAAGAGGACGGAAAAGATACTAACAAATACAAAAGAAATAATAAACATGTTTGCGATTTGTTAAAGAGATTTACGCAAAGTTGGGAAAGCTCTTCCCTAAAAAGGTTTTCAAAACCCTTGTAATAACAAAAACAATTATAGGTTTATGATTTAATTTGTTAATTTAGATTAAAGGAGTAAATTAAAGTCCTATTTCTATCTAATAAGAATATATGATCAAGCTTCTAACTTGAACGAGGGGGAAATTTCCTCCATTCTTACTAATGATTTGTTTAGTATCTATACTTGGATTTTCTCTTTTGTTCTCTAGCGGGTGATTAAGTCCTATATTTTATTTAGCTGTAGCTATTATATTCTGTATCTTTAACTTAAATAGATATTTTAGATTAGATATTGATATAATTTTTTCTGGGTCTAGGGTGTCTAGCCTAATGGTATTGTTGTCGTGTCTATTATGCTACTTATCGCTAATTTCCAGTTGGGAGTACAAAGCATTTAATGTTTTTAATATAAGTATTCTTGCTTTAGCATTTGTACTTACTTTAGCATTTACTTCCTCTAGGATTCTTGGTTTCTACATTTTTTTTGAGGCCTCGTTAATTCCTACATTGGTGTTAATTATTGGTTGAGGTTACCAGCCAGAGCGTTTACAGGCAGGAAGTTACATAATAATGTATACAGTTTCTGCGTCTTTACCTCTCCTTGTTGTATTACTTTATTACAGGTCTAAAGTGGGAAGAATAGAATTAGTTTTGATAAACTTGTGTTCAAGTCCTTTAAGAGGTTGAGTTCTATTCGGTGTGTTGGGAGCTTTTTTGGTTAAACTTCCGATATACGGTGTGCATTTATGGTTACCAAAGGCTCATGTAGAGGCACCTCTGGCAGGATCCATGATTCTAGCTGGGATTTTGTTAAAGCTAGGGGGTTTTGGAATTTACCAAATAAAATTTGGATTAAATCTCCAACTAGACTCTTTTTCTGTTTTCATTATTTGTCTCAGAATGTGGGGAGGGTTTTTGGCAAGACTGATATGTCTTCGGCAAATAGACATTAAGTCTTTTGTGGCTTATTCTTCTGTGGCTCATATGAGAATTGTTGTAGCTGGCTTGCTCCTAGACTCTAGCTGAGGTGTTTTCAGAAGAGTTGTTACTATGATGGCTCATGGATTTTCATCTTCAGCCATATTTTGTCTAGCATATTTCAGTTATAAGAGAAGATTCACTCGAAACATCCCGTACATGAAAGGCCTTCTTCAGATTTTCCCCATCTTAGGTCTATGGTGATTTGTTTTTTGCTGTATTAACATGGCTTGTCCTCCTACGTTAAATCTGTTGGGCGAGATAGCTGTAGTTCCGGTTCTTTGAAGAGCCAGCTTAAGCTTGGCTCTAGTAATAGGGTTACTGGTTTTCTTTAGAGCTGCTTATAATATGTACTTATATTCATCTTTAAATCATGGTAGATTTAGGGGGTATGTATTTCCGGGGGAAGGTGTAAAAAGATCTATAATCTTATCTTTAATGGCACATTTCTTGCCTTTATTAATTATTTTAAAATCTAGAATTTTTAACTTTTTCTGATTAGAAAATTATTTAAGAAGTACTAATCTAAAAGGAGTTAATCCATCTCTAAGTTACAAAGTTAGCGCTTTATTTTAAGCTATTTTAGAAAGAGCCTCACCAGTAAATTCTTACATAAAGAAACAATCAGACTACATCAACAAAGTGTCAGTATCAAGCTGCTGATAAGAATCCTAAATGGTGCCCTCTATCAAAGTGCAATAGGCCTATTCGGATTAAACAAACTAATAGGAAGGTAGCACCAACTAAGACATGCATACCGTGGAATCCTGTAGCAATAAAAAATGTTGCTCCGTAGACTCTATCCGCTATAGAGAATGAGGTTTCTATGTACTCACCATATTGAAGTCATAGGAAATAAACCCCCAAAGCGACAGTAACAAATAGCCCTTGAAGCCCTCTTTTGTGGTTCCCAGCTTCTAAACTATGGTGCGCTCAGGTAATTCTGACTCCGGAGAGTAGCAACACAGAAGTGTTAAGAAGAGGGACTTGAAATGGGGACAAAACAGCAATACCAACTGGGGGTCATACAGAGCCTAATTCAAGGGTAGGAGCTAATCTTCTATGAAAGAATGCTCAGAAAAAAGTGAAGAATAAACAAACTTCAGAAACAATAAAAAGGATAAACCCTAATTTCAAACCTTTCAGAACTTGGCTTGCATGAAAACCTTGGTAGGTTGATTCACGAACCACGTCTCGTCATCAGAGATAGGCGATGATTGCGGTTGCAACAGTTCCTAAAGTTATAAGAATTATATCTCCCTTCTTAATATATATAACTAAACCAACTGGCATACATAAAATTGCAAATGACGCTAGAATAGGTCATGGACTATATTCAACTAAATGGAAAGGGTGTCCCATATAAAGAAAAATTCTACAGTTTTAATCTAAAGTTGTTCTATTAAAAGAATAAAAAATAGCCGCCGGATGAACGGGTATCATTGATGTTGATAATTATGAGGGATTTTACCTCGCTATTTTAATGTCTTCTGGAAATTTTTTGTTTTTACTCTTAATAATATTAGGGCCACTAGTAGCAGCCTCTTCTTCAAACTGGTTAATCTGTTGAGTAGGAATCGAGTTAAGGTTTTTAGGGCTTATTCCTCTACTCTTTATAGATAACCATCAGTCTAGATTGAGAAAAGAATCGGCTATGAAATATTTTTGTATCCAGGCAGCAGGTAGTGGTGTTTTGCTATGTGGGGGAATTATATTATATATACTTCCAGTTGAATTAGCAAGCGTTGCTAGTTTTGTTTTTATTGTTAGGTTAATGGTTAAGCTAGGTATTTTCCCCTTGCATTTTTGAGTTCCGAGTGTGGTGTCTGGGTTGGGCTGGTTTTCTATATTTTTACTATTAACTTGGCAGAAGGTTCCCCCTTTTCTCTTTATAATAAATTTATTAGATAATATTCCAAGGTTAAGGGAGCCAGTTTTAGTATTAGCAGGGTTAACTGCAATGGTTGGGGCTATAATTGGTCTAAATCAGACGAAGGTTTCACCTATATTGGGGGCCTCCTCGATTTCTCACGGTGGTTGGGCACTAGTTGGGTTAGTGCACGGAGGTTTATGAATTTATTTTTCGCTCTACTGTCTTGTTTTCTTGGTTTTAGTGTGGTTTCTAATTGTAGAAGATGAGAGTCTATGCAGTTTAGGAATTATTTCTCTAAGGGGTCTTCCTCCCTTTTTAATATTTATTGGGAAGTGAAGAGTAGTGAGGATGTCCTTATTTTCAGGTTCTTTAAGATATTGGTATTTGGTTCTTCCCCTCACAAGTTCGATTTTAAGTCTTTTTTTTTATTTAAAATTTTTCTATTCTTTCTATTTAGAACAAGAGTCTAGTTTAAGGGTAAAGTCTAGGATATTTGTATCACTTAGTGTTGTATCTTTCTTTGGGGTCGGGTTCATTTATTTGTTTTAATATCGGTTTGATGACCGAAGTTTAGGTGATAGATTTTTAATCTGTTTATGAGTCTAATGGCTCTCAAACTAGTGCGTTGATTATTCTCAACTAATCATAAGGACATTGGAACCTTATATATTCTTTTGGGGATGTGGTGTGGCCTAGTGGGGACTGGTTTAAGTTTGCTTATTCGTTTTGAATTAGGAACTCCAGGAGCTCTCTTAGGAGATGATCATTTATATAATGTGATTGTCACTGCACATGCCTTTGTAATAATTTTCTTTTTAGTGATGCCAGTTATAATTGGTGGTTTTGGAAATTGAATGGTGCCCTTACTAATTGGAGCCCCGGACATAAGATTTCCTCGTATAAATAACATAAGATTTTGGTTGTTGCCTCCATCTTTTATTCTTCTATTATGTTCAACACTAATAGAAGGAGGTGCTGGGACAGGATGAACTGTGTACCCACCCCTATCGGGTGCTATTGGTCATGGTGGTTGTTCTGTAGACCTAGCTATTTTTTCCCTTCATTTAGCTGGTATATCTTCTCTTTTAGGGGCTATTAACTTTCTAACAACAATTATTAATATGCGGTCTCCAGCTATAACTTTTGATCGTATTGGTTTATTTGTATGGTCTGTTCTTGTAACTGCTTTCCTATTGTTACTAGCATTACCCGTGCTTGCAGGAGCAATTACAATACTGTTAACAGATCGTAATTTTAATACAAGGTTTTTTGACCCTGCAGGAGGCGGGGATCCTTTGCTGTATCAGCATTTGTTTTGGTTCTTTGGGCATCCGGAAGTATATATTTTAATTCTTCCGGGATTTGGCTTAGTTTCTCATATTTTAAGAAACTATACTTCTAAGCCAGCTTTCGGGACCCTAGGTATGATTTATGCAATAATTTCTATCGGGATTTTAGGTTTTATTGTATGAGCTCACCATATGTTTACTGTCGGGATAGATGTAGACACTCGGGCATACTTTACGGCTGCTACTATGGTAATTGCTGTACCTACAGGAATTAAGATTTTTAGGTGGTTAATAACTTTATACGGAAAGCGTGGGCCTTTTGATGCTTCTCTTTATTGGGTATTAGGTTTTATTTTCCTGTTTACTTTAGGAGGGCTAACTGGGATTGTACTATCAAACTCTTCTTTAGATATTGTTTTACATGACACTTACTATGTGGTAGCTCACTTTCACTATGTTTTATCAATAGGGGCTGTGTTTGCCATTTTTGGGGGTTTTATTTATTGATTTCCTATAATAACTGGGTTAACTTTGCATGAGCGTTGAGCTAAAGCTCAATTCTTCATAATATTCACTGCTGTGAATCTGACTTTTTTTCCACAGCATTTTTTAGGGCTGGCAGGAATACCTCGGCGTTACTCAGATTACCCGGACTCTTACTTTAAGTGAAATCAAATTTCTTCTTTTGGTTCTCTGTTCTCCGTTTTCGCTGTAATAATGTTTATTTTCTTATTGTGAGAAGCTTTACAGAGGCAGCGTAGAGTTTTATTTTCTCCAGCACCAGCTATGTCACGAGAGTGGGATGATGTTCTACCTTTAGATTTCCATAGGAATACTGAAAGTTCTGTTTCTTGTTTGTAAAGAGAATAAGAAAGATGAAGTATATTATTTACATCTCAGTTACATTGAGAAGATTCAAGAAAACTTGGCGTCTTTATTAGAATTCTTTACATATTAGGATTAGATATTCCAACCCAAAATTTTTTATTACAGCGATGGAATGAGAGATATATTAAGTATTTTGTTATTCTTACCTTTTGTATAATGGTTAAACCAAAATTAAGTTATTTAATTGTTCCCGAAGTGAGAAGAGCTATTTATTAACTTTTATTAGAATACTAAAAGGCTATGTAGAAATATGGCCTGCAGATTAATAAATAGGAGTGAAATGCTTTCAATTCTCAGGGTATCTGGAAGTCTTTGAAAAGAATTTAGTTCTGAGAAGTTAGACATGAAGTGTTCACATTTTATGTCTTGTAGTATAAAAAATCTAAATATTATCATTTTTAGGGTTAAAATCCTTGATAATTTTTAAAATCTATTAATTAATTTTTTTAAGTTATCTACTTCATAGAAAGACTATTTTAGGAAATTAAACCTTGAAAGGTTAATGTTTAAATTAGTAGTAATTTATAAATTTTGATGAGTTAAAATTAGTTTGGGCTCACAAATTTTTCAAGTATAAAATAGTTAAAAGGAACTCGGCAAATATAAACTTGGACTGTTTAACAAAAACATAGCCATAAGTTATTATTTATGGTTTAACCTGCCCAATGTGAATAAAGTAATAAATGGCCGCGGTACCCTGACCGTGCTAAGGTAGCGTAATCAGTTGGCTTTTAAATGGAGTCAGGTATGAATGGGAAAACCGGGTTTAGCTGTCTCTTAACTACTATCTCGAATTTACTGTCTAAGTGAAAAAGCTTAGAAGTTGAAAAGGGACGAGAAGACCCTTAGAATTTTTTTAAAAGTATTTATTTAATATAACGATTTTGTTGGGGCGACAGAGAAATATATAATAACTTTCTTAAAAAACATGCCGATTATATTAAGCAGGAATAAATTACCTGAGGGATAACAGCATAATTCCATAGATGAGTTTGTGACCTCGATGTTGGACTAGGAAACTAGCAAATTAGCCGTTTGTTGTGTGGGTTCTGTTCGAACTTTAATTCCTACATGATCTGAGTTCAGACCGGCGTAAGCCAGGTCAGATTCTATCTTTTTATATTGTGACTTTAGTACGAAAGGATCGAGTTGCATCATAAATTAAATGATTTAAAATTGACTTGGCAGAATTTAATGCGCCTGATTTAGGATCAGCTTATAATATACAAATATTAGTCGTTACTATACTTTATATAGAAGGTTTGGTTTGCAACTAAATAGAAAGCTTGATGCTTTAGTACCAATCAAAAAGAGTTCTATCAGAATACTAACTTTGGGAGTTAGAGGGTGGCGTATTTAGTCATTTTTGAATTTGAGTGTAATTTTCTCTTTAATGATCTTTATGATGTTTTGTTTTCCCTTATACTATAGTCCTGTAAGGATAGTTGGGGTGTTAATAGTCTTAAGAATTAGGTCAGTAGGGGTTTTATCTTTGTTTGGGAGGTTCTGGTACTCCTATATTTTATTTTTAATTTATGTGGGGGGTTTGCTTGTGCTTTTGATTTATATTTGTTTAGTAAGAAGAAATTTTCCTATTAAGGCGAGAGCTGGGAGAATTTCTATAGCTGGTTTGATGTCTTTGGTGGTTTCTTTTAGTATAAGATGGTGGTACCAGCCCTTGCAATTTTTAGGTCAGAGAGGATGAAATTCAGGAACGAGATTAGTTAGGGGAAGAAATATTTCTATTTTTCTATTCTTAGTAGTGTTGTTGCTAGCTATGCTTCTGGTTGTTGTGCGCGTTTCTGGAGCAGGATTTGCAATTAGAGTTAATGAAAAGTCTTAAAACGTTGAAATTTTCTATATTATTGTTTAGGTACTCCGCTACAATGTTTGGGTTGGGTTATTTATTTCTAAATCTATCTGAAACTCTGATTTTAGAGTTTGAGCTGTTTTCTTTATGTAGTATTCCCTTTACATTTTCTTTAATTCTTGATAAAATTAGTGTTAGTTTTAGTATAGTGGTAACCTTAATTTCGGGGAGGGTGTTTTTTTTCTCAAGTAAGTATATGGAAGAAGACCCCTTCTCAACTCGGTTTATTTGAATTTTGCTTTCTTTTGTGATTTCTATGAATTTTTTGATTTTTTCAGGTTCTATTTTTTTTGTATTACTAGGATGAGATGGGTTGGGGATTACTTCTTTTGCTTTAATTATTTACTATGAGAGAAGGGAATCCCAAATAGCAGGTTTCCAGACTCTCATGATTAACCGTATTGGCGATGTTATTATTGTGTTATCATTTTTCTTATTTTGTTGTAGCGGTCAGTTTACTATTTTTTCTATAAGAGATGAGGTTTATTATTTCTCTGGGGTGGTGAGGTTGCTTTGCATTGCTGCTTTAACTAAAAGAGCTCAGTTTCCGTTCAGTTCATGGCTTCCAGCTGCAATAGCAGCCCCAACTCCGGTTAGGGCTTTAGTTCATTCCTCAACTCTTGTGACTGCAGGTATTTTTTTGATTATTCGATTAAGGTACCAAACCCCCCTTGACCCTAGAATTAGTAAGTTACTTCTTCTCTGTGGTTCTGTAACTTGTTTACTAGGTGGTTGGGCTGCTACTTATGAAAATGACATTAAAAAAGTCATTGCTTTATCTACTCTTAGGCAGCTAGGTGTAATGATATTTAGTTTAGGAATAAATTTCCCGTCTTTAGGGTTATTCCATCTATACACACACGCCTTGTTTAAGGCTCTTCTTTTTTTGGCTGCGGGGCATATTTTAATAATAACATGAGGAAACCAAGATATCCGAAGAATAGGGGGTTTAGGAATGAGGATGCCTTTTACTGCCTTGATATTTACCGTTAGAAGTCTATGTCTAGTGGGGGCTCCTTTTATGAGGGCTTTTTATTCTAAGCATTTAATCTTAGAGTTGATATTGTTCTCCCCTATTAACATTATTAGAGTTCTTTTAATACTAGTGGCAACTTTAATAACAGCCAAATATGTTTTTCGTAGGTTGAAAGGGGTAGTTTGAGGTAAAAGGGGAATCCCTCTTTTATCTGGGTGTACTGATGTGTTTACTTTTCTTCCCGTTATTCTTCTTGGGTTTGGTGCTGTTGTTGGGGGAGAATTCTTGAGTAGAGTAGAGATTTCTAATTTAGAGTTTGTTTTTCTCCCTAGGTCTTACTCTATTTTAATTAATGTTGTTACTGTGGTTGGGATTACTTTAGGTCTTATTGGAACTCAGATAACTTTAAAAAGTTATGAGTTATCCACCATATTTTTTTTAACTCCTCTGGTATACGGCTCACCTAAAGTTTTTTCAAAAATTTTAAGTGTTATGGGTGTACTTGACTATGGTTGATTAGAGCCTTATTTTTTTATTAAAAACAAAATCTACTGAGCAGGAAGAAAACTTAGTGAAGGGGGTGTTTGACCTAACTCTCGTTTATTGTTGATTATTTTGGTTATTATTTTCTTATTTTTATTTGTTTCAGTATTTACTTATTAGAATTTTAACCTGTTTATGTGTAATTTTGGGTGTTGCTTTTTTTACTATTTTAGAGCGGAAGGTCTTAAGATATGCTCAAACCCGTAAAGGCCCTAACAAAGCTGGGATTGCGGGTATTGCTCAACCTCTTGGGGATGCTTTAAAATTGTTTATCAAAGAAAAAGTGATGCCTTATGGAAGTAATGTTTATATGTTTATATTTTCGCCTGTTTTAAGGTTAATATTAGGGCTAGTTCTCTGACATCTTTACCCTAGTTGCTACAGTTATAAGTATGTCTCATGAGGAGTTTTGCTCTTCTTTTGTGTAACCGCTTTAAATGTTTATGGGACTATGTTAGCTGGTTGGGCTTCAAACTCAAAATATGCTTTTCTAGGTGCTTTACGTGCTGCTGCTCAGACTATTTCTTATGAAGTTAGAATACTTTTATTATTGTTGTTCTCTGCTTTTCTTCTAATAACTAGGTCGTGGGACGAGGGGGTGAGAAATGGTTATCCAATTATAATTTTACTCGTTCCAATGGCTTTAGTTTGGTTTACCAGGACAGTTGCTGAGACTAATCGGGCTCCCTTTGATTTTGCTGAGGGAGAATCTGAGCTTGTTTCTGGGTTTAATGTAGAATATAGTGGAGCTTTATTTGCTATAATTTTTCTGGCTGAATACGCTAGAATTTTGTTTATATCTATGGCAACAGCTGTTTGGTTTTTCAGAAGAAGTTTATTTATACCCTTAACTCTGACATTGGAAATCTTAATTGTGTCTATTTTATTTCTGTTAATTCGTGGGGCTTATCCTCGTTATCGTTATGATTTATTAATAATGCTATGTTGAAAATCTTTTTTACCCTTTTCTTTATGTGGGCTGTTTCTAGTTCTGTTGTTAGGCTTGCACTTGTAAATATTTTGATGGCTGAAATTTTAGGCGCTAGATTGTAAATCTATTTATGACTGAAAAGTCTCTTGTATAGGTGAAGTTATAGGTTAAACACAATAAACCATGGGCCTTCAAAGCCTGGAATGATTCGGTCTAACTTCGTTGTTTTTAATTAAAGTTTCCAGAATTGGTATTTTATGTTCGTTGATTGGGTTTGTGAAGCTAAATATACGTATGCTAGGCATGTTGATTAGTTTAGAGGCACTTATGTTAATATTATTAGTATTTTTATATGGGAGGTTGGTAGTTCTAGGCACTAGTTTACATTACTTTCTGGTGCTGTTAACCTTTGCGGCGTGTGAGGCCGCTTTAGGGCTTTCTCTTCTGGTTAGAGTACTCCGGTTACGGGGAAATGATTATGTTTCTTCTTTTAGTTCTCTAAATTTTTATGTATAAGATTCGTCAGTCTAATCCTGTGGAGAGAATATTAGGTCTTCCTAGACCTATAAGATTTTCAATTTGATGAAATGGAGGTTCTATTTTATTAATATTGTTAGGGCTACAAATTTTAAGTGGGTTGTTTTTATCAATACACTACACGGCAGATATAACTAATACCTTTGCATCGGTAATTCACATTATTCGTGACACCCCTGGGGGGTGATTATTTCGGAATCTTCATGCGAATGGAGCTTCTTTGTTTTTTGTTTTTCTTTACGTGCATATTGGTCGGGGCCTCTATTATCAAAGGTATATCACACAACCACACACTTGAATAGTTGGTGTAACTATTTTTCTTGTGAGAATAGGAACTGCTTTTGTGGGTTATGTGCTACCGTGAGGGCAAATATCATTTTGAGGTGCGACTGTAATTACTAATTTAATTTCAGCAATTCCTTATATTGGTCAAAGGGCAGTGGAGTGAGTTTGAGGTGGTTTTTCTGTTGGGCAATCAACTTTAAACCGATTTTTCTCCTTACATTTCTTATTACCTTTTTTGGTAGCTGGGTTGTCAGCGTTACATGTATTGTTTCTTCACGAAAAGGGGTCAACAAATCCTTTAGGAGAGATAAATCATGTTAGTAAGATTCCTTTCCACCCGTATTTTACGTGGAAAGATATTGTCGGTTTTATGGTCGTTTTAATAGGATTCGTTATTCTCGGTTTTTTCTACCCTTTTATTTTAGGTGATCCTGAAAATTTTAATCAAGCAAGGTCTATAGTTACACCGGTCCACATTCAACCTGAATGGTATTTTTTATTTGCTTATGCTATTTTGCGGTGTATTCCTAATAAACTTGGTGGTGTAATTGCTTTAGTTTTTTCAATTGTCATTTTATATTTTTTACCTTTAGGGGCTTCGGGAAAGCTAATGCCTTCATCTTTTACTCCTCCTTACCAAGTTATTTTTTGGAGTTTATTATCTACGTTTGCGATTTTAACCTGGTTAGGGGCTTGTCCTATTGAAGAGCCTTATATTACCTTAGCAGTTCCTATAACTATTTTATATTTTCTTTTCTATGTTCTACTAATTAGAGCGCCTTCTCTTTGATTACAATTAATTAGTCATAATTCAAGGACAATACCAGCTACGGTGTAGTCAGCCTAGTTTATTTAAAATAATAGCTTGTCGAGCTTTAGAAGCAATGTTTTTGTGGCTGATTTTATGGTAAAATAGATAGCTTAAAGTTAAAGCACAACACTGAAGATGTTATTATAGATGAATTTCTTCTGTTTAAAATGAGATTTTGAGGTCAATGTAACCTAATTGATGCCGCATCACCTCTTCAGAGAGAGATGCATTTATTTCATGACCATGCTATGGTTTTGTTATTGGGAATTTTTACATTTGTTGGGTTTTTAGGAGTAAAGTTTGCAGGAAATAGGCTTACTACCCGAACTGTGTTAGAGGCTCAAATATTAGAGACTGTTTGGACTATTCTTCCAGCTTTTTTATTAGTTTGACTGGCTTTACCTTCTTTGCGTCTTTTATATTTACTTGATGAGCAAGCTAGGAGAGGTTTAATTTTAAAGGCCACAGGCCATCAGTGATACTGGAGATATGAAATTCCTCTAAGAGAAAGAGGAAGCTTTGATTCTTACTTAGTTCCTACAGCTGACTTAGAAGTGGGGGAGTATCGTTTATTAGAGGTAGATAATCGTGCTGTTGTTCCTTACCGGATGGAAACTACTGTGATCACAACATCGGCTGATGTACTACATGCTTGGAGATTGCCCTCAATGGCAGTAAAAATAGATGCTGTTCCAGGGCGATTAAATAGTTTTAGAATGTTTGTGGAGAAACCGGGGGTATACTATGGCCAGTGTTCCGAAATTTGTGGGGCTAACCATTCTTTTATACCTATTGTTGTAGAGGCAGTTGACCTAAAGGACTTTATTGAGTTAGAGTTTTAGTTCTCTAGTAAGTATAGTTGTGTACATTTGCCTTCCAAGCAGAAAGTCTATTTAGTTTAGACTAGAGAGCCTCATTAATATTATCTAGGGGTTAGTTTAAATGATAAAATTTTGGTTTGTGGAGCCGAAGATAACAGTGGTTACCTCTAAACCAAATTTTCAAAGTAGTAGTTTAAATTAAAACATTAAGTTGCAATCTTGAAGATAGGTTCGGAAGTCCTTTACTTTTAAAACCCACAATAGTAGTGGATATTTGGTTTAGGACTAAAAGAACTTTTTGGGGTCCATCTACTTCCCTACAATTTAGCTACCATACAGATTAGGGAAAACCGTGGTCACACCATAGTGTCTGTAACACCCCCACCCACCCCAATGAGGGGGTCATCCAGCTCCGAATCTCCATAGGTCATCTACTTCCCTACAATTTAGCTACCATACAGATTAGGGAAAACCGTGGTCACACCATAGTGTCCTTTACAATTTAGCTACCATACAGATTAGGGAAAACCGTGGTCACACCATAGTGTCTGTAACACCCCCACCCACCCCAATGAGGGGGTCATCCAGCTCCGAATCTCCATAGGTCATCTACTTCCCTACAATTTAGCTACCATACAGATTAGGGAAAACCGTGGTCACACCATAGTGTCCTTTACAATTTAGCTACCATACAGATTAGGGAAAACCGTGGTCACACCATAGTGTCCTTTACAATTTAGCTACCATACAG
>JAUMGZ010167139.1:0-15460 GCA_032359645.1 Pododesmus macrochisma
TATTTTGAGGGCCTGCTATGACTTGTTTAAAGTTTCCCATTCAGTGTCCTACAATACTTATACCTCTGAGCACTACTATTTAAATGCATTCAAGCTAATTAATACTCAGCTGTTTGGCCAAATTTGACCAAACATTATGCCGTCCCCATATTACTATAGCTGTTTCCAAAATGTTAAGGTCAGATCCATTGATCAATCAACATCAAGGAGTAAAATTTTAACATGGCCATTTATTAGGGAGCTGCTTCAAGTTTGCAAATAAAAGGGCCAGTTCTCATTGGGGGCAAAAAGGGGTAAAATTAAGTACATTTCAAAAAATAAAAATGAATACTCAGGGGATCGTTAAGGCCCCATGGGCCTCTTGTTATAATAGCACAGTGCTCGAATCATTGTCAAAATTAAAGAAGTAATAGCATCATATCATAATTAATACAACGCACATAGGCATTGTTTAGTAATACACTAATATTGAACTGTTGGTTAAGACTGGCTGCTAAGGTTAGTTTCACTATTTACACTATATACTACTAGTATTAGAATTACTTCTATCCAGTCCCCTTTGTGGTTTTAATAGAGAGGTTTTAAGGTGATGTGTTTTTGTAAAGTTTTTGACAAGTCATTTGATTGCTTCTTTAAAGGAACATGAGAAATGGAACTAGCTGTGGCAAATAAACTGAATCTCCATCAGCAACATTGATTAGAAAGCTTGAAAATGACAATTAATTTAATAAATATGGTCATTAATATACACAAACACGTACAAGATTGGATTCAAATGAATTCGAAACTAGAAGGTAAACAAGGACAAATTAATTCATCAAATACCACTGTGTATTAGAGGTTGGGCGATATTCTTGGTGCATCAGTGAATCATAATATGAAGCTAGATACAACACAATTCAGAGCATGTGAAACACAAGTACACAAAGCATGGCAGCCCGATCAGAGGAAATTGAACATGCATCGCGCAAATTCAAGTACATTATGGTAAAGTATATATATATTTTTGTCTATTTTAGAAACAGAAGTGAACTAGCTAATCTCATTGGAACACTTCAAAGCAGCATTCCAGCATCGGTGAAAGATGAAGATGAAGCTTCAGGTAGTATCAGTAAGATAAATTTCCTGTTCATTTATGAATATTTAATACATGCCGCCCAACACCCTCCCTACACAAACAAAGCTTAGGGTGTTTATAGGAATCACCGCTTTCCACCTGTCCGTCCTTCTGTCCATGAACCTTGTAAGCACAATGCCTCTTACACCGTTTAATAGATTTAATAAAACTTCACTCACACCATATGAAGATGTTCATGAAGAAAGGTATTTTTGTTACCATGTTTTTAAGGGGAGATAATTAGACTTAAGCATTTACATGTTATGAATGTCTTAAGAACAACTCCTTCTACATCGTTTAATGAATCTCAATGAAACTTCACACAATGATAGTACATCATATGAAGATAGGCATGAAGAAAAATATTTTTGTTCCGAGGATGTCAAGGGGAGATAATTAGACTTGTACATTTACATGTTATGAATTTGTAAGCAAAACTTCTCTTACACCCTTCTATAGTCTACACCGTTCAATTAGTTTCAACGGAACTATAAAGAAAATAATTCCATCCCAAGGGGATAATTTGGCTAACATAATAAAAAAACTAAATCTAGATTGGTGTCAAGAAATAAATAATTGTGGGGGTTATTAGTCAGCCATCTTGGCAACAGCTCTAGTTGCTTATCCTGTTTATCTTCATGAATAATTTCATTACTTTCAACAGGTTTTTTACAGTTTCACTATTAAGACAATAGAAAACGAAATTAAAAAGGCTTAAAATTGAAGAAATAGAAAATAAAGTTGTTAAAAATCTATTGAAAATAAATTGGTTTCTTGATTGTATATTTTAATTTATATAATTTCAGGGGAGAGTGTGAAAAGTGAAGGAAAAACAGCGGAAACTGGGAAAATAAAGACTGAAACATCAGAAGATTCATTAGACTCTTTACCACAGGTGAAGAAAGAGCCAGATAAACACGAAAAATCTGGAGAGACTGGACTTAAAATTATTAAATCTGAAAGTGGAGAATGGAGTTCTTCTAAATTCAAAAAGGATACCAATGTTGATGATGCAGTGAAAGAGTCAAAGAAAGATGAAATAGATGGTATAGTTGATAAAGATAGTTGTGATACTAAAAGGAAGGTAGAAGAAAAAGATGGTAATACAGGTTGTATAAGTGTTAAAGAAGAAACTAAAGATGAAGAATCTGTGACTGGTGAACACAGTAGAAAGGACAGTGACACAATGGGAGACAACTCTTCTGAGAAACATATGAAAAGCAAGTCTGAAAATGTTACACATGTGTTAGACAGTCAGGTAGATGATAAAAACAGTGAAAAATCCATGAGGGATGGGAGCAAAGCTGTAGAGGAAGAATGTTCTGAGAAAAGTGACATTGTTTCTTCGAAAGATGAAGGCACAGAAGTTAGGAATAAAGATGAAGATAAGGGGCAGGAATTACAACAATTAAAGCAGGACACAACGGAGGGTGATTATGCGCAAGAAAAGAAACTAACAGAATTGAAAACTGACGATGGTAAAGAAATAAAAGACACTAACAATGTTAATCTTGAACATGATAATGTGACAGAAAACAGAGAAGAGGATAAAACAATGAAAAGTGAAGAAGTTAAGTGTGGAGATCAAAGTGAAACAGTACAATCTCAAACTAATGTTTCCAGTTCAGAGAAAAATGGGCAACATTCCAGTGAAGAAAGTGCTATGGCAGTAGTAGATAGAGAAACTGTCACTAAGTCTGAAACTGATACTAAAACTAAAGATGTTAATCAGTCTAAAACTGAAGAAGTCAGCAAGTCTAAAACTGATGATGTCAACCAGTCTAAAACTGAAGACATCAACCTGTCAAAAAGTAATGATGTCAGAGAGTCTACAACTGAAGACATCAACCAGTCTAAAACTGACAATGTCAGTAAGTCTAAAACTGATGATGTCAACCAGTCTAAAATTGAAGACATCAACCTGTCAAAAAGTAGTGATGTCAGCCAGTCTACAACTAAACACATTAACCAGTCTACAACTGACGATGTCAGCAAGTCTAAAACTGATGATGTCAACCAGTCTAAAACTGAAGACATCAACCTGTCAAAAAGTAGTGATGTCAGCGAGTCTACAACTGAAGACATCAACCAGTCTAAAACTGACGATGTCAGCAAGTCTAAAACTGATGACATTGATAAATCAAATGTAGAAGCAATTTTATCTGAAAGTGAATTAGATTCAAAAGAAGTAGAGAAAATAAGCACAAAAAGTGAGAGTGCATCTCAGAATGATAGTGTTTCAAGTTTACAATCTTCAACAGCTGATGTTCAAATGAAATCCACAGATAGTAAACCATCAGTTCCTGAGGACAAACACAGCCCTAATGTGACAGAAACAAATTGTGAAACCAATAAAGAAGTGACTAGTGCTAGTGTGGTAGATATACTGTGTTCTGATGATACCAACACCGATGCACAATTAGACAAAAGTGGTTCAGCTGATAGCCTTACAAATCTTAGCTCAAATAGTGAGACCTCATCTAAGTCTTCTGAGAAAATAAATATGGAATCAGTGATCAGTGTAGAAAAAAGTGTCTCAAGTAGTGAGGAATCTTCCAGAAAGGAAAGTCCCGGCACACTAGAGACACAAGAAAATAATAAAGAGACTACAACAGTAACTGACTGCAGTGAAAAGGTCAGTGTCACAGATAAAACAAAAACTAATACAAAGAACAAAGACGAAAAAACTGATGATAAATCCGATGAAATCAATGTAAAGGATGAAACATGTGAAAAAGACTTAAAGGTAGATGAAAAACCTAAAACTAATGACTTAAAGAAAGCAGATAACATTGAAGATGATAAAGCTAATGATTGTAAAATAGGGAAGACTGTTGAGGAAGAAAAGTCTGATAGGAAAGAAAAAGAAGTGACAATTGATGGGGACAAATCTTGTGATTCTGAGAGGAAGAAAACAATTGACAGCAAATCAAGTGTGATAGAAAAAGGAGAGACAATTCAGGAGGACGAATCTTGTGATTCAAAGAAAGGGGAGACAATTGAAGAATGTAAATCCGCTAGTGATACTGAGAAAAGGGAGAAAACTGAAGAAGACAAAACTGATTTAAAAGGGGAGATAATTGACAAGTCTAGTGAATCAAAAAAGACAAATATAATCACTGAAAAAGAAATTATTGAAGAAAATAAAGATTCAAAGGAAGCTGAGGAGTTTAACATTGAATCAGAAAAGAAAAGCGTTGTGGCAGATGATACTAAGAAAACTTCTAAAATTAAGAACAAAGATCAGGCTAGGGAAAGTATGAACATTGAAAAAAAAGAAAATAAGGTGTTAGAAAAAAGTGAAAATATCATAAATGTTAAAAAAGAAGGAAGCAGGAATAAGGAAACAAAAGTTGAAGAAAAAGCTGAAAATAAGGAAGAGACAGCTTCACACTTGAGTGACAGTAAGAAAGAGGGACTTACAAAAAAGAAAGCGGGTAAAAAGGGTGATAAAAAAGATGAAATTAAGAAATCCAAAGTAGAGAAAACTGAGACTATAAATGCTAATGATAGTGCAAAAATTGAAGTAAAGGATGAAAACACTGGTAGTAAGGAATTAAAGATAAAATTGAATGATAAGAAGGTTACAACCAATTCTGATGTTGACAAGAAAAATAGAACTAAGAAAGAGGCAGATGAGTCAGATGTTTGTAATAAAACAGAAGAAGAACAGACAAAAAAGACAAAGAAAAAGAAGTTAAACAATGACAAACCATTAGATGCTGAAGTGAAAGATAAGGATGAAGACGTAGAATCTGAAAAAAACAAAACGGAGGATTTGGTGAAATGTAAGAAAGTGAAAGGAGATACTACAGAAGCTAAAAATATTAAAACAGTTAAAGTTGGTAAAGGAAAGAGTAGTGAAAATTTGAATGAAAATAAGAAAAATGAGCAAGAGTTGGTTCTTCAAGAGGACAAAAATGAAGTGGAGGAGACAAAGGATAAAGATGATGAGGAGTCACAAGGTATTGGTCTGAGGCGAAGTTCAAGGTCAAGAAGGCCCCCTCAACCCATCTTGATTGTGGAACCAAAACAAGCAACACGAAAACGAGGAAGAGAAACAGAGACAAAGGTGATTGAGACGTCAAAAACACCACAGAAAGATCAAAACCATGAAAATGAGTCAGAGGTCAAATGTCAAGGTGAATCAGAGGTAAAGGTCAATGGGGATATAGAGGATGATAACTTAAATGTTAAAGTTAACAAAGTAAAAGGAAGAAAAAGGCAATTGTTAGAAGATTCTTTAGATTCTTCATCAAATGGTCCTCATTCTAAGAAGGCAAGAGAGGGGAAGAAGGTAATTGGCAAAGGAAGTGCCAAAAAGCGTGTCCCATCACGAGTGATTGAATCATCTACCTCTACTCAAGAAAGTGATGACAGCGATGACATACCATTGAGTAGCATCAAGAAAAAGTCAAAAGTACCAGTAAAGAAAAGCCATTCCCCAGTTAAAGCTAAACTGTTTGAGGACACAGATGATTCTGTTGCCACACCTACCAGAAAGAGCTCAAGACCTGTCAAGGTAAAGTTGTTGCATAAATATCATCAAAAGGTACCGGTCCAGTAATTTATACATTTTCAGTTCTGTTGACATGAATGTATATAGTCCTTGAGATTTTGAAATAGTACTCATTTTTACTATTAAACATTTTCATAATGATGTTAAATTGAACTGTTCAAGTTTTATATATGATTAATTCCTTAAAAGGAGAGTCATTCTTAATGGAACGAACAAATATTCAGGGTAGATGATTTGTGAAGTTCCTTTGAATAACAGTTGCAATAAAAGGCTGTCTGTCAGATCATGTCTTACATTAAGGAATAAAGTGTATTATTCAAGAAATTTCTATGGCCTCAAAACAAAGATTATATTCTAATAAAATGAGAGGAATTGAACGAAAGATAAAATTCATCTAGTTAAATTTTCTGTTGACTTTAAAAATTACAGAAGAAAAAATTTGAAAGTGATGAAGAGGGTGTCACACCAAGAAAAAGTCCAAGAGGCAAAACAAGAAAAGGTGCTAAATCAAAGCCTGTCCAGTCGTCGTCTGCTACTGAAATGGAGACTGAAGAAGAGGAGAAACCAAAGAAATCCACCAAGTCAAAGAGGCAAACCAAAAGGAAGAAGAAATTTTCATCCTCAGAATTTTCTAATTTAGAAGAGGAAGAAAGTTCAGAGTTCAACTTGGAGACAGAGGATGACTCTGATGAGGATTTTCTTATTGGCAGTAAGAAGGGAAGGAAATCCAATCACCGAAAAAGGGGTCAGTGTATTATTGTAAGGTATAGAAATATGTCAAAAGCATGAATAACAGTAGTTGGAGTGGCATAATGTGTTAAAATATGTTAGGGTGAAAATAATGTTTGTATTATTATTTTCTTATTTTATAACATTTTACTTGTGTGTCACAGTGTAAGCAAACACAAATTTATCAAATAAATGAAGAACGTTTATACTCCTTTTATTTTTAATACCATTGTTAAAGCAAACCTTGGTCAAGAAATTGAGAAAAATTATATTTGATTTAGTTCACAGTGTCCTAATACATCTAGATCTGTTTACCAACTTTGACCGAAATCGGACAATGTTGAATTTTAACCAATCAGAGGCCACCACTCCCTAACCATGGCAACAAGTACTTTGAAAACCTTACTGTGCATTCTGCTCATGGCCTTTGGTAACCCCTTCAAGTTTGGTGAAATTTTGGCAAGTGGTTTTTGAGAAAATCTATGGACAAGAAAAGTGATCGAGAATAAAGTACAATTATAACAATATGTCACCCCGACTAAAGTCTAGAAGTGACACATTAATAATAAAGATATATTTATTTTTTTGGCCTTACTGTGTCAAATATTCTTCAGTTTTCTACTATCATAAGCAATAAAAAGCATTGGAATGAATCAGATTTATAATTTCTGTTTCAGTGATCGAGGAGCCAATAAAAAGAGTGGTAAATGATGATACACCATGCTGTAGATGCCTTAAATACAATTTTCCAGAATGGGTAAGGACACATACTACTCTGTAGTTTAATCAGGTGTTTCTTTAACCTTTGTCTGCAGAAAGATATTTCTTATGAATTGGAAAAAAGATAATCATTGCTTTTTTTTGTCATTTGAAGAAAATAAACTGACATTTTAACATTTAAGTAGACACTGTGACCTCGGCCATAGCTTTTGTTCTTTCAAAATGGAAAAATATCACTTTTGAATCATTTGAAAAAAAACTATAAAGTGAATTTTTAACAGGAAAGTAGACAACTTTGTCTAAGTTGGGTCTTATTCCTTTAAATTGGGGAAAAACCTTTTTTTGTATCATTTAACAGATAGGGCTTTCCAGGCCGCATCAAAATCTAAGAGGTTAAAAACCAGGCAATATTCTCGCTCCCAATAGCTACTAAACGCTCATGTCTGCAGCGCCATAAGTATGCACTGTTTCAAGCAGTCACTGTCCTATACATGAGTTGAAGGGACGTTTAACCTACATAAAACTAACAATGAAACTTTGCTCTTACAAAATGGGAAAAAAAGCATATTTTTGGATCATTTGAAAAAAAAATAGAAAGTAAAATTATAGAATTGAAAGTAGACAATATGACCTCAGTTGAGGCTAAGATCTAACACATCCTTTAGTAACACAGATTTGTGTTTCTTTTCAGATTTTGTTGTGTGATAAATGTGATTCAGGGTACCACACAGCTTGTCTTCGTCCTCCATTGATGATCATCCCAGATGGGGAATGGTTCTGTCCACCCTGTGAACATGTAAGGTTTAGAGTTGTTTAATATATAGTTCATATGTATCTAGCAATAAACTTTACTGTGGAATATTTAAGTAGTATCGTCATTTAATTGACAATTTGAATTTGATAAAATTGTAAACTGATGAGATTTTGTATATTACTAAAATTGAACAAAAGTTTCCTTCTCATCACTCAAATTCAAAATTTCAGGCTCCATGTGAGTTGAGAATCTTTTAAGGTTTTAAGTAAATAAAATTTTATATTTTTTTGTCAGATTGTTTTCAACTTTAACAAACTTTATTATATAAACAGAAAAATACAATTTTTTATTTTTAGAATTTTTACTGATGATTTTGATGCCAGGTATAAATATTTTATTGAATGTTATTTACACAGAATCTTCTGGTTGAAAAACTGACTGACAATCTGAAAGAACTGGATGTTATTCTGAAGAAGAATGAGAGACTGATACGAAGGTAATGTAGAATACATCATTAGAGGTGAACGATTCACCGCGTTACGCCTAGAATTGCGATATTTTGTGCCGGTTCGATTCTCGATACATTTTCTAGCTGCTTCAGTTCGGTATTAAGTATAACCTTGAAGTAGAAAGTCGGTTAATATCGCGCCTTCTGGTTGATCGATCTAGGCGAATCACTATCGCTCATACATGTATAATGAAAGTAGAAGACATGAAGGCTAGCTTTAAACTACTTGACCCACAAACAAAACTACGTTCCAAGGTATTGGAACGTTTCAACTTTCGCTTAAATCCAGATATTGATAAAGTTAAGGCACCTGTATATTGTGCTAAGCTGACATAGCCTACAAAGCTGGCAATACAACAAATGTAGCTGCGCACTATACTGAAAGCACAACATTGATGTGACAACTTGCTCGGCCTTGGACTGTCGGAAGTAACGGGCTTGCGAGAATGGAATCAGACCACAGAAAAAACAAAAAATCTTCAACTCAGACAGCCTTAACGAATTTGTTAGAAGCAAATTTTCAACAATGCTAGACATAAACTGATATCAAACATTTGTGTTGACAGAGTTTATATTAAATGATATGGAGAATAATCATAATTATTATGAATTTACTTGCTTGTTAACTTCTTACTCAACCATGTCACTGTAGCACCATACATATCAAATGGAAATGATAGTGTATCCTTTCAGCCCTACATATCTTGTATAAAAGATTTTGGCGCCAATATAAAACATAAAAACCAACTGTTGATATTCAACATGAGGCTCAAAGTAGTACTCACTGTAGCAGTTTTGTTTTCAATCCAGAGAAAGGTTCATTGAGAAAATTTTTATCCATCTGATCTGAACTGTAGGTTGAAGGTGGACTTTTCTAACATAAATGTTATCTGCCTTTCAATTAAGAAGGTGTTGTAAATTTCCAACATTTTCTACTGTGTAGAGTTTGAGAAGAGTCGGCAATAACTCCATAAAATGGGGGTCACGTCCTATCTGTACTATCCATACAACTATGTTGTCAGTTCCTGTTGCTACTTCTCTTCCTGTTCTATCACTATAAAGCTTTTCTCCATTGATATTTTGTTGCAATAGCACTTAAAATTGTGGAAGTGACATTAAACAGTACAAATAAACAAGTCCTGGCCAGAAAGGCTGTACCAGCTTTGATAAAATTTAGTATAGAATATTCATATTTGTTCAGGTGACGGTGCTGTGAAATTTTGCAAATATTTAAAATGTGCCTCGAGACCTAAAAGTTGCAAGAACTTTGATATGTTATGTGTAGCATTCATAGGACATAAAATTAAAATTTATTTTCAAATTGCTGATTTATTTTGTCTGCACCAAATTAAATCTGATTTAGTTTGTAGCAATTTTTAAAGCCCCTTTTTAGCCCCCTTAACTGCTATACACTCCCAGAGTGTGTGTTGTATTACTGGGGTTAAGAAGAATTTTTGAGGTCAGTTCTGAAGTAACTGTAACTGTAAGTCCTACATCAACCATACTTACATGGCTGATGTATCTAAGGATGCATAGCACATGCTGGGTTTCAGAGGCTGGATTTTACCAACATTTTCCGCTTGACAACCATTATTTAGACCTAGTGTGTTCTATTTCTGTGGTTAAGAAGAATGGTTGAGGTCAGTTCTGAGTTAACTATAAGTTCTACATCAACTAAATTTACATGGCTGATGTATCTAAGGATGCATAGAACATGCTTTGTTTCGGAGGCTGGATTTGACTAACATTTTCAGCTCAAATGACCATTATTTGGCTGATGTATTTAAGGATGCATAGCACATTCTGTGTTTTAGAGGCTGGAATTGACCTACATTTTCCACTCGAACTTGAATGACCATGTTTACGACTTTTTTTTGGTTAAGGAAAAAGGTTAAGAAGAATGGTTGAGGTATGTTTTGAAGTAACTGTAAGTCCTACATCAACCAAACTAACATTGCTGATGTATCTAAGGACGCAAAACACATGCTATGTTTTAGAGGCTGGATTTGACCAACATTTTCTGCTTAAATGAACATGTTTAATACTTAGTATTTGTCCTAATACTAATATTGGATCAGACTTACATTTTCTCAAGATTGAGGCATATAGAGTGACCTATGTAATCTTCGATTACTCTATGTTTTCTTTTTTTTTTCAGGAGAGAGAGATTGGCATTTGTTGGCATTAGTCTAGACAATATACTAAAAGAGGTAAGTGAATTGAATACAAAGTATTATTTGATAAATATTACAAAAGGGTTGCCCACTACATACTGTGCGCTTCTTTTACATGGACAGTTTAATGTATATATCGGTAAAATCAGTAAAATCAGATGATGTTCTTTGCTCTTTAAATTCTCCCGTCTCTACTCTACCCAACCCCTTAACCAGACCTATTAAACCATACATGGCTATTCTAAGATAAGATATTTTAAATGCACTTAGAAATATATACTTTAAACACTACAATAGGAATTTAAATTTTGTTTAAATTTTTTCTAGGAGTAAACATTTTTGTTACTTATTTCATTTTTCATTTCATTTACTGATAAACATGGAGATAAGCACTTAGTATATGATTGTGTAATGACCTAATTTATATTTAAATGCAAATTCAAACTAATATGAAAGCCAAATATTACTTGTCAGGTATTAATTTTAGCCATGAAGGCAGCAATTTATGGAAGAACATTTGAAAGCAAAAATTGTCAAAAGAAAACTCAAATTTGAGTTGCCACGAACAATTTTTGCTTTATACTATAAACCAAATCATGCAGTGCCATGTATAATATTTTTTTTTAAACTTAGGAGCATAAAGAGAACATTGAGCCAAAGGAGGAAGAGGAAGAAGAAGAGTTGGAGGAAGATGAGGAGGAAGAAGAAGAAAACATTAGTGATGAGAGTGATTATGGATATAAAAAAAGGCGTCGAGGCCATCGCCACAGTCATCGACATCGTCACGAGAAAAAGAAGCATGAAAAGCATCATAAGAAAAGTCACAACAAGTCTGAAAAACCACAGTTCATGACACGTTCTTGTCGATCAAAGAACAAAATCAGCTACAAGTTTGAGGAATATGACGAATTGATAAATACAGCTATTGTTCAGGAGACTGAGAAAGCGTGGACAGAAGGTATGTTTGTTAATGTTCATTGGATTTTCATCATAAAATTATGTGTTGTTAATGAAATCTTAGTATTGGTACATGTACATGGAACTTTCAAAAAAGAAATGAGACATTATTGTTTTTAATAGAGAAAAGGAAATATGTAACTTGACTAACTTTGATTATCAGTTAGTTTAGTGAAGCAGAATACTGATTTAATATGAAAAGGGCTGATAACTGTCACAAGGAAAAATTGTCACCCTTCATTTTTAATTGCCTTCACTGATGTTCAAGTGACAAAGTTTAAATTTTGTCACATCCCTTGGCTAATGATTGGTCAGGTCAGGTTAGATATTGGTGCAAGATATTTGAAACTTAAAATATATTCTTCAATTTCAGCAAAACCTGGCCGCAATAGAGGAAAGGACATGTCAAACATTATGGGGATGATGAGTGAAGAAGAAGAAGAAAATAAAGAAGCGTGGACAGAAGGTATGTTTGTTCATGTTCATTGAATTTTCATCAAATGTTTGTGTGCTTGTTAATGAAATGTTGGTATTGATATAAGAAAATTTGAAACTTAAAATATTGTCTTCAATTTCAGCAAAACCTGGCCGCAGTAGAGGAAAGGATATGTCAAACATTCTGGGGACAATGAGTGAAGAAGAAGAAGAAAATAAGGAGGCAGAGGAAGAAGAAGAAGAAGAAGAAGTGGTTAGTGAAAGTGAGAAGTTTGGACCTGATGGACGACCATTGCCTGTTGTCAACAAAAAGAAAAGAAAGAAGCGAAGAGGACTGACTCGACTAGATAGCGATGAAAATGAAGATGATGATAGCGAGGAGTACAAAATGTCTGAGTAAGTTTGGTCACTCTGAAGATGCATGGAGAACATTCTGTGTACATGGTAACGCTGGATTTCAGAGTATATCATGAATATTTTCCTTAACATAGACTTGTCACATTGGTACTGCAAAAATACACAGAGGTGTATCTGATATGAACTATTGTAGATTTATTAGCCATGGGTTCATTATCAGATATTACCCATTTATGTCTTGCAAAACTTAATCAATGTTAATAATTGATTGCTCTTGGTAATAATCAATATCTGTTGTCTTGCATTAGTGTATTATAGTCAAGTAAGTCAGTAAAAACAAGTAAACACAGCACGTTAATGCTAACATAGACTTTTGTTTATAATGATTAACACTTAAAGTACAATGAATATATATAAAAGTACTGTACACTTTACACCTTTATATATTTTCCTAGGTCTCTTAAATATTTACATCAACTGATTAAATGCTTTAATATACAGGGCTTAGGGTCACCGATTATAACCAATCATGGATTGCAGACTGATGTCACTACTATCACACCAATATAAAAATGAAGTGAAACTGGGTTAAATAGTAGATTCTCTGTTACAATAATTAAATGAATGCAAAAATGTCATTTTCAATTTGGATTAAATGATTGACTTGGGCATTTTAAATTGTGGGATCATTGAATGGATTTCTTTAAGCTTATTTGGCTCATTTATCAAGTTCCCTGATTCTGTTACCAGCCGGCCATTTCAGGGAACATATTTCCATTTTACTATAAAAAAAGTGATTCTTAACCAGCTGGTAGTATTGACTCATGGCCAGATCATTATTGAGAAAGGAAATTTTCTGTTTAACAATACCAAATTAAGACAGAAAATCTGGTTCATGTCCAAGTGGGAAAATTTGTTTCATTGTTAAT
Organism: Pododesmus macrochisma; assembly: GCA_032359645.1. Lineage (NCBI taxonomy): Eukaryota > Metazoa > Mollusca > Bivalvia > Pectinida > Anomiidae > Pododesmus > Pododesmus macrochisma. The sequence goes on from JAUMGZ010167139.1 coordinate 13,200, forward strand.
GTGAAATGTTCCTCTATTATCACCAACAGTTGAAATGCTCCTCCATTGTCGCTTTAAACAATTATTTATAGTGTTGTCATTTTAGTTAAAGATGGATAATGTCACAATTATTCCTTCCATACCAATCAATGGTCAAAGTCATACAAAATTCACTGCCGAGCAGCTGATGTATATTATCATGGTTTTGTTATATAAATTAGTCAACTGGATCCGGAACAAAATATAAAAACTGAACAGGAAGCATTAATTGCTTTCTTCTGTTACCAGCCGGCCATTTCATGGAACAGATTTCCATTTTACTATAAAAAAAGTGATTTCTCTTTTAAAACAGCCTTGGTATCAGTAATATAAACATGTAACTACTGTCAGAGAAAAATTGATCCTGCATGTTGGTTTGATATTCAAAATCCACAAAATTTCAATTCAGCAAAAGTAAGGGAGCTTATAGTATTATATATGTCTTGCACATTAAACATAGAGTTTCATTTCTGTATACAAACAGTTTTTTGGTTCAAAAGTAATGTCCCTTTGGTGATTGTTAAATACGTTTAATAATTCAGTATATGTTGAAATATGTCAAAACCTTTACCTTTTTCCAGTGATTCTGTGTCTGAGGTACAAGAGGAAGTAGAGGAGGAGGATGACAGCGCCAGTGACTACAGTGAGGATGGAGAGGGATGGACAGCTGGCAGACGTGCTCGTGGAAAACGTACAAGTAGCAGGAGAAAACGAAGAGGCTCAAAATTTGATGATTTTGGTAAGTTATATTACTTTTCAACTGAAAAAAGATAGAAAGTATCAGAATTATTTATCATTATACCCCCACAACGAAGTTAGGGGGGTAAACTGGAATCTCTCTGTCTGCCTGCCTGCCTGCCTGCCTGCCTGCCTGCCTGCCTGACATACTTGTCCGCGTAACTCCTCTTTAACTAACAGCTGGATTTCATTGAAACTTTGCATGAATGATCGGTATCATATGTAGTTGTGCATCGACATTTTAATTTGGGATTTCGGCCCTTTTTTGATGGAGTTATGCCCCTTTGTGCGAAAATACTTGTCCGCGCAACTCCTCTTTAACTAACAGGTGGATTTCGTTGAAACTTTGCATGAATGATCGGTATTTTATGCAGTTGTGCATCTACATTTTAATTTAGGATTTTGTCCCTTTTTTATGGAGTTATGCCCCTTTGTGCAAAATACTTGTCTGCGTAACTCCTCTTTAACTAACAGCTGAATTTCATTGAAACTTTGCATGAATGATTGGTATCATATGTAGTTGTGCATCAACATTTTAATTTGGAATTTCAGCCCTTTTTTATGGAGTTATACCCCTTTGTGCGAAATACTTGACCGCCCAACTCCTCCTTAACTAACTGGTGGATTTCGTTGAATCTTTGCATGAATGATTGGTATATTCTGTAGTTTTGCATCGGCATTTTAATTTGGGATTTCGGCCCTTTTTTGATGGAGTTATGCCTCTTTGTGCGAAATACTTGGCTGTGCAACTCTGTGCATTGTTCTGCAGATCTTATTAAAATATTTGATTTCTCTTGTTTCTAACATCTGAAAGACGAAACGTAACATGCAAAGTAAACAGATTCTAATTACATGTAGTTAATCTAAAAATTAGAATTCTATTTTAATGGTTTGTCTCGCTTTTCAAACGAATAGGAGCTCCAAAACCCACCGCTACAAGGAGTGACTATCAAAATGTATTTGGTTGTTATCATTGGACAAGACATTAAATATCATTACGATCATGTAAACGTTCAGAAATGTTCATTAAGAACACACAATCTAATTAAAATTAGACCTGTATATTCCGCTCCAAACTCAAACAAATCATAGCATTAGATATTATTTCAACACATTTTAATCACAAGGTAATCCTAAATAAACTTGAGGTCACAGTATGCATTCTCGAAGAACATCCTAAAGTATATGATACAATTAATTAGTTTCAATAATAGGTAACTTTGGTTTTTTTTCCTTCATATAATTTCATGGTGAGATGAAACAAATTATTGAAATTTGGATATGTTTTCTGTTTCTTAGAAAATGTGTCCTACATATTTAGGCTTTTATATAGAATAGATTTTTAGTCCATCTGGACCGAAGGTCCAAGGTGGACTTTTCAATACAAATCTGTCTGTCGTCTGTCTGTTGTCAGTCCTTCATCTTCCATCGTTAACTTTTGCTTTAAACGATATCTCCTCTGAAACTACTGGACAGATTTCAACCAAATTTGGCAGGAAGCATCC
>JAUMGZ010167150.1:0-15460 GCA_032359645.1 Pododesmus macrochisma
CAGACAGACAGACAGACAGACAGACAGACAGACAGACAGACAGACAGACAGACAGACAGACAGACAGGCAGACAGACGGAAGGACGGACGGACGGACGGACGGACGGATAAATGACTGATTGACTTATTTACAATTAATAAAGGAGGTTGCCGAAATACGAAAAAAGAATAAATGGCGGCGTACCTCACACACAGATATGACTCCATGGTGCATCCTAATTGTGACAATTCATGTAATGTCATAGCGTTTCAGGACACCAAAGACACTATAGTGTCAATTGTTGTCCAGTTTTATCGTACATCAACTCTTTCGGGTAAATTTCAAACTGTCAAAACCAATGCCGACAACAACGTCAAAACCTACATTGGCGCCCACTGTTCTTTAGGTGAGCTAAGAAGTTCTGTTGAGCACGTTCTCCGAAGAGAAATATTAGCTAATCTGTGCTTAGTTTAGTTAAGGTGGACATTTTTTCTGTTTTGTTAAAGAATAAGAGAGATGCTTAAAACAATAACTACAACCAGCAATAAACCGGGGGTGTGGTTAAACCTACTAATAAGGTCTCAACCTTTCCTCTTCCCGTATGCGACAAGAAGTCTTAAGTATGGTCTTACTTTTAAATTTAAATTTTGAATTCAAAAGAAAAACCATGATAATTAAAATGGTGTATATTGTCAACTGATAATAGAAAGAAACCAACGAATTTACTTCTCTATTTTAAACGGGAAACAGACAAATTAGTACACTTCATAATATATTTTGTCATACAGGATACTTATCCGTGAATAAGTTGCTCTTATATGTATTCACATAACACTAATGGTCTCATGGATGCTGTTGGTACATGTAATATAATATGCATGCATTACTTAGCGCATTCTATTGTATAGTTGTGTGCGTGTGCTCTAAAACGTCTGCGTTTTCACGTTATTATTTAAGAATTTCACCTGATAAATCAACATGTTGTTCTTGAAAAGTAGTTTCTACACCCACAATCTTGAATGAACAAGTAAATACAAATGATTCAAATGTAGTTTATAATCATATGTAGTACAATGTAAAGCTTTGCATATATAATAATTGTTAAGGACAAATATTATTTAAAGTGTTGAACAAATAAAATTTATAGCAAGACTAGTTTTATAGTGTTGTTAGGGAATGTTTTTTGTCCTTTAATAACTTCGGGATCCCCCTTTTGGCTTCGTATCTTTGATTCATCGAGATTGTGTCTAAATTAATTGTTCCCTTCGAGTGAGTTGACACCGGTTGATTCGGAGATTTGCTTCGGGTCAAGAGCGAGGTTCTCTCTTCAAGTTGGTTGGTTCGACGTCTTTATTTAATGCCCATCTCAGTTTTTGATGAAGCTATTATTTGTGAGGTTGACACAAGTGCAGCAGGAAACGCTTACATATCGCAAGCACCTGGTTTCACTTGTAGCTTTTTGATAGAAGATCGCGATGATTCCTTTTTTAGTTAATAAATATATATTTGGTTCTTCTTTCATGTGTTCCTTTGTTTGCCTGTGTCCACAGACTTACGGCTTTTGAATATCGTCTTGGTTTTTCGTATATACTTCTTTGTCAATAACCTTTGTTCTATTAATCCAATTTTGTTTCTTGTTTTATACGATGAAACCGTGATAATATATCTGTGTGTTTGTTTGATTTAAAGTTAACATCAAGTTTTGCATAGTTAGCGGATACATGTAATCAAACGCAACGACGCTACCGATTTGTTTACCGTGTCAGGAGATTAAAAATTCGTGTACATGTGAACGTAGGTTTAGTGTTCCCTTTACCTTTCAAACTGAAAAAAACTACGGGGAACAGCGATGCTACCATGTTATTACGTCGTATGGCAACTCTTACATGTATGTCATTTATGTCGTGACAAAAGAGCAAAGGAGAAAAGCGCCATTTACAGAATAGGAATAGAAGCAGCAACATTATCATGGAAGCAAAGCGTTAAAGATAACGGGACAATGAGTAAAACCCTCATGGCAAAGATACGGCAAATAAAATTGTTCATAGGAACAACTTTGAAAAGTACCTGCAACTGGTACACAAGTGAAAAGTTATTGTCCGCAGCATAAATATGGGAATGTTGGTGCTAGTTCTAGCACAACCATTACCAAGAGAACGTTTCTGTCTGAAATATTCATTCATTATGACATATTATTCAGTCATTCGATCGGCTCATAACTATATAACATCATTGTACGTTTGTTATATAGTTACTAACACATTTATTCGTAACGGAAAATTTTCAAAAGGACGTTTGTCAAATTAAAATTTAAAACAATTTGACGTGTCACCGGTTCGACACTTTTTGGGGATCGTTTTTAGAGAAACCGAAGAGGTAATAGAAAATTTAGAAATAAGATCAACAATAATTTGTTGTTAATAATGCAATATATTGTTCAGTTAGAATACTTGTATTCAGTAAATGCAACCTCTTAATGTTTGCCCACATAAACGTATTTAGTTTGGGCTCAGCATAAACCTAAATGGCATGAGTTATTGTTATTCTTTTGATGAAGCTATTCCACCTACGATATCAAAATCAACCAATGACTTCCTTTCTTCAAGGACAAAGCCATTCCATGTTTGATGCAAGTCAAATTTCAGAACTAAAGACATCATGCTAAATGAACCCATCCACAGATGGAGGTACGATACTGAAGCTATGTCCCCCTGGTTTTAGCTCGAGGGTGTACATATGATCGGGCAACAATTGTAAGGGAAGGCATATAAAGGAAATGTGATTATATAACCCTTATTTTTTTTTTAAATTGAAGGTTTCATACTGACACATCGGAACATAAATGTAAGAATCGATTGAACAACTAAAAGTTATCAGTAACAATGATACATGCATAAAATAGAACAAAAACATTGATGAACCAATAAATCATAAACAAGCAAATATGAAAACATTAAAACGATGCAGCAACATATTTCAAGACTAGATAATCGCGTGCATTGACATGTCCAATTAAATACAACTATTGCTTGTTATTATTGATCAGTTACAATCATTAAATTAATATAATCTTGGAGATATTGAAGAGCAGTTTCTAAAGCAATTTGATTGACATTTTTGCAAATATTTAGAAATATAATAACCTTAATTCTTACAATTTTATCTGATATTTTATGACAGTATTGGCATGTTATAGTATAGTAAAGAAATAGGAATCTGGATTCCTGAATTATAAAAAAAAATTGGGATGTACTTCCGGTTTCGGTTTGGCAGTCCAATTAATCAATTCCCCCTGGAAGTCTGTTGAGGGTGTTTCTCTTTAGACACACATTTTTTTGAATATGTTTTATTATATTGTTATGTCATCTTTGCTGTTATATATATATATATATATGCTGGCATGGGTTCTTTCTCATCTTTACTACTTTGCTTACATGGTACTGTTGCTGCTTCTATTCTTTTCATTGATTCCACTCATCCTGTTTTCAGTCTATGGTTGTTCTCTTTTACTCTTTCGCCACGATGTAATACAAAAAGTGCAATCTGACACATGCCTAATAAATATGATATTTATACGAGAAAAAGAGCCAATACTCTGTGTGAGACACCCCCGTCCCGAACCCAATATATTCCTTCGAAGCAGCCGTCATTAATAGACGCTATAGAGAAAATGAATTTAGAATAGACAAGACTACGGTAAATCAAAGCTACAGAGCCAGTGGGGAAAATCACGATGGTTATGATGTACAAAAACCACACCTCAACAAAAATACAAAATTGTCTTTTCAAAATTTTAAGTTTAAATGATCGTTTCTAATGGTGACAGATGTCGCTCTTTTTAACTGTGGAAAGGGTTGCCATTTATCTAAATGACACAAAAACATAGCGGCTTGGGACACATGTGTAGAAGGAAACGCTTACTCAACCGCGAGCACCTTGTTTCCTTTCAAGTTGAAAAGAAGGTCTTGAAGTTTTCTTTTTTTAGTTTAAAATTGTATATTTAGTCCATTGAATTACGGCTTTTGAATATCGTCTTGGTTTTTCGTATTCACAACCTCGTATCTTTACTACATTTGCATGTCATCTGTAATTTGTTTTAACGTTTCTTTAAATCAAACATAACACATAATAAGTTAAAATAGTTTTTATTGCACAAAAATAAAACATTTGAGCATAATAAGATTAACAAACCTATCCTTATTAACCCAAAGGGGCGCCAGAAAAACGACCAAGCAAAACATATTTATATTTTACTATTCTTTCATTTTAAGAACTAATCACCAATTAAATGAAGTAATGTCTATAACATTAACCTGTATGCACAATTTTGCTCACTGACGCTGTTGATATGCACCCAATTATGTATTTCTCTACAAATTATATCGCTATTGTAAAGGAAACAAAAATGTGCACAGTGTATTAAAACTTTCTTAAACGACTGAACTATTCTGTCGTGAATATGATTGCTAGTTGTTCCGTTTTTATTGATTAAAGTAAAGTCTTAATATATAACGAATAAAGGAAAACGCTTTACAAATCTATATTGACCAATTTCGTTAAAACTTTTACCTAAACTACATAAGCGTAGAAAATGTCCTTCAAAACGATACTTGTACCAAACAGGTATGAGGTGTGTCTTTTAGACAAACAGACATGCCATTGTATTTCATTGTAATATAGCATGGTAAAGCTGCCTTCTTGTGAATAAAAACAAAAATCAACAAAATAAAACGAGAATCCTATATGAAGCAGTTAGTAAATAAAGCAAATATTAAGATATCTAAGCGTTTGTGTGAAATAAAGTCTATAACAAAAGAAACCAGAAAATGGCATAAGTGCTTCTTGCACTTTGTAAATATAGTGAGATCATATCTCATAAATTGCGTTTATCTCTTTAGACACTCATCAGTATTCATTAAAGAGACTTAACATTTACATCAGGAATGTGATGCAGTTTTGCTTCTACAGAATGAAATGTATGCCATAGTAACACGTGTCAGCAATACATCACATAGTATAGGAACTGAAAAGAAAAAGAAAAAGAAGTGTGAAAACATACATATACTCCACAGCAATCAACCCATTAACAAATAATTATTCAAACTAGTAATATAAGTTCAAGACTTAAACTCAAGAGTAATGTGCACTACCAATCAATATTAATGCGACTGCTTTTCGAATGAACCACTGATTTCAGCTCAACTTAAATTCGTACTTTATTTAGGTAACTGCCTTCTACGACGACAAAATGTTATGTATGTATAAGATTTTAACATAAATAAAAACAAACAAATAAAATATTGACACATATCTATAATCCGCAATTTCTGTAACGACAGGATCCAAACATACTATTGTATCACTTTACCAAAGTTTAAGCTATTTAACAGCACCTATTCAAACATCAACCCTTTTCTATTTACTTATTGTTAAAAGCCAAAAACGCTTGGTGCCTAATAAAAGCCTTCATTTGCATCCACTGGTACCATTAACGATTGTACGTCTTATCCTCGTGTTACCAATCAATTATATAATGGGTCCAATGTGGTTGATAAATTTAATCCAATCTTACTTTACATAAAGTCTTGTATTGTACATCACAGGCATTTGACATAAATATCATTTGCCTAAATTCAGTACAGCACTCTGGAAATAGAGGGTGGCCAGATTCAAAAGTCAATCCCACTATATATTACTATCGCCTCTGTCTTTTTATTACAACTTACTTTAGTGCTCTTGAACGTGTGATAATGACCATAACAATCATCTATGTCACATTTGCAGCACATTCACACATTATTTTAGCTTATACAATAGTTTATTTCACAATCAGCCACAACCAGCTTGATAAGACCAGGCTACCCGAGGAGAAAGATTTTCAAACAATATTTTTTTTTTAAAAAATCGAATTGTCTGGGAGATTGACAAAGGTGTAAACTGCGAAAACGCGTGTAAAAGTTTAGGAAAATTACGTCAATTTCTCATTTGGTTGTGCTGATTACTGGTGAATTCTCCGAATGTTCCGACTTCGTTTCTTTACGATATTGTTTTTATTGCGAGGCCGTTTCAGTTTGCAAGTTTGCATTTCAATATAACATCACAAATCTGTATTCTTTTCTAATCTCCATGCGGCTAAGCCTTACCAAATCAGGGGCGGAAACAACAACGAAAGGTGGTATAATAATAAATTGGTTTAAGCTAATCATACGATAACGCTGATAACAATGACAGCGAAAACAAAGTCACCTGGCTACATATTCTGCCCATATCATTTTTATGTTTTAAGTTATCTTCCTTGTTTCACCAAATTTAACCAAAATTCCCTATAACACCACTCCGGATAAGTAGGTTAACGTACCTAAACCATTCCTAATGTGTAAGTATGAATCGTGTTCTTACTAAATTTATATGGCAGAAGGTTATATATAACAATGTTTTGTTTGTTTTTTAGGGACTCTTCTTTGAAGGGGGGTGGTTCTCGATGAAACTACAAAGATTGTTTAAAGAACAAACCAGATCATCCTGTGGCGGTTGTTGTTTCTCCTTTTCGTGTCATTGTACTTCATAAGGTCCAATTATACATCCCTTTTATTGGATAATTTAACTTATTGATTTACTTACCTCATTCATACCAAAGTTGGCTGTTTCACCACTTCCTGATTTTATCTGTTGGTCTTTGAACACAGCTGTAAAAACAAAATAAAGTTATTTTTGAGGACAAGATAAAATCAGATATGAACATCATTAGGCAGGGCCGTAGCCTGGGGAAAATCGGTGGGGGCAAAACTTTTTTTCTGCCACACAAATATATTTGCCGATTTGCTGGTAATTTTTGCAATAGAAAATAGGAAAAATTGCAACATTTCAGGGGAGGGGGGCTAGGTTATGGCACTGTTATGGAAAACTTATTTGTTAGTGCATGTTTTGGTAATCCTTCAAATTTCCATGTTCTTTTTGTATATTTTATGGTCGATATCCTAACAACTGAATTATTCATCCGCAGCGAAGCTATATACAATGGACATTTATTATATCGAGAATCATCATCAAGAATGTCACACATATTTATCAAAAGACCTTGCATTCGACATTTTTATTGGTTGAATGTATATCAAATACTTACTGAACATGAGAGTTAGCTTGCAAACCACAATTATAAAATCGGCGAGAGATATTTTACTGGTTTTTCCACCATAGCGTCTAACAATGGCTGTTGTAACACTTCGACTGATTGGAAAGCCTGTTAAAATAATAACCAGAGAAAGAATACTTTAACACTAAATAAAATTGAAAAACAAAGTGTCTCTCTATGGGGGTCGTATGCAAAATAACCCGGTCAAGTTGAAAGACTAAACAATGTCTGTTTTGTTCCTTGGCGACATTGGTGGACCAGCTTTTGAAACGTCATAGACTCTATGACAGGTGTCTCATTCAAAGATGATAACTTTTTCAAAGTTAAAATCTTAATACGTTTATTTATCTTCATTTCATTATTTTGTATAATAACTGAGCTCGAACAGTTATCATATGAAAAAATGATAACAACACTAGATATAATATATTACTATAAATTTATTCAGCTATCTTTCTCTCTCACACAGACACACACGCACGCACGCGAACACGCCCGAACACACACACACGCACACACGCACACACACACACACACACACACACAGATTCGACCGCATACCTGTTATTTAAGAAATATTATAAAGATTGTTATACTAATATCAAAGAAATTTCTTTCTTTATAGTGTAAGAAAAAGAAGGAATGACTTACCGAGCTTAGAGAACATGTTATTTAATTCATAAGTGTCGACATCGCCCGACTTATCATTGTCAAACTGCTTAAATATCATCTAAAAGTACAATTTAGAGATAATGTATGCATTAAGAACGCAAGAATAAGTCAAATTAACAGATACAAATGTATTGCCTAACAAACCAACCATAACCATGAAATATGCACAATTCTTAAAATTTCAAAGTAAATTCACTAAAATATAAGGTATTTCTATGTTGAAACATTTGATATGGGATACACCTGTACAGTGTCTGTCAACCTTAAGAGTACATACGGGGAATTTGATACATCCTTCCGGCATACTTGAACGAGTGATGTTTCTTATAAACAAATAATATTCAACTATAGCCTATCCTGTTTTTTTTACATTAAGTCGTTGTTTAAATTTCGTTGGCCTTTTCAGTTGTGTGGACATTAAAATTTGTTTGGAATATTATTTTTGATGAAATGATACTACGAACAAGTGGCTCTTTGGGCTTAAACGCCCGGTTGGAGAAGCACTACAATTTCATTGATATTTAATTAACATATTACAAGATTTTTTTAAATTCCCCTATACTATGTCTGGTTCAAACTGACCATGTGGCTGTAGAGAAGATGAAAGCTGGAAAAAGTTCACGTATATGATATACTGTAGAACCGAATCAACAATAACAGGAGAAACGTGTTGAACTTACAGTATTTGAATATCGTCTTGGTTGTTTTCGTATTTACCAATTTACCCTATAGTCACGCATTGAACAAACTTTTTTATCGATGCACTGATGTTGTTATGTATAGGTGGAACAATTTAATTTTAGGACTTTTTTGTTATATAATGATTTTTTTTATATAACTTTAATGCAACGTTAAAGACTAACGGATAGACAGATGGCAGACGTGATTTGTATGGGGATATTTAATCTCGAGGTATATTGAACTACAAACCAGGTCACTAACTCTGTAATGATATTTTACAAACCACAAAGCCAACGCACAAGATCAGGATAACCGTTATTCAACTTAGATAACAAAAATCGTACCATTTTAATTTGTCTAACACAAAAATGGTTTCTATTGTAAAAATTTGTCTATGCCATCAAAAATTAAAATTTTGTTAAATTTTAAATTGTTTTTATTATTTCGCTAATGATCGAGTTCGCACATTACAATAAACCGTTTTGTAAAACTAATTAGTAATTTTCAATTTAGTAACTAAAAACTTGTTCTTACAATGTATGCTTTTACTTCTTTCCAACCTTTTTCTGTTTCTGCGAAACTCAAAGCACCAGACCGGTTTCTCTTTTATTTTGTCAAGTTAAAAATGATTATTTTATTAAAACATGAACTAACTCGTAGGGTAAGAATCAAACAAGACATACAAAATGTCGAAAAAAAACAGCATGCAATTGGTATTTTCCCTGTTATGTTAACAGAATTGATAACAGTGTAACATGTCCAGAAACTTTTAGTCTAAATACAGTTTTTTCAAAATTGTATTTATCGTCTGTATAATGCCAACAGTTAAAAAATGCAAAAATCCCAGAAGGAAGAATAAAAGCTTTTACTTTAAACAAATTCCATAATAACCTTATGAAAATAGGCATTACTTAGTTGTATATGTAGTTTAAATATTAAGATCTAAATTCTAAATTCATTTCCCTCTTCGAGTCCGTTGATGACGGTTGATTTGGAGCTCGGGATTCGGGTAAAGAGTGATGTGTTCTCACCCATTTATTTGGTTTGACGCCATTTGTAATGCCCGTCTTACTTTGCTAGTTCATTCTGCTGGTGACTTTTTAAAGAAGCTATTGTTTGTTTGTCAATAACTTTTGTTCCATTGAACTTACGTAAATAACGGTATCATATTTTTTTTTATTATTAATTTTTGTTAACTTTACTCTCATATTTCTTTTATCATTTATTTACTTATTTTGAAAATGTAGCTATGGGCGCCTGATGCGTCATAAATAGCTTATTTCAACAGAGATATGCGTTCCTTTTTTAGTTATATCTGTATAGTATCATATTAAGGTCATGGTGTGATGTCCAGAACACGTTTTATTTTAAATATCGTTTTGACAAATTCAATATCTTCTTCAAAATGATATACTTATATGTAAAGGTAAAGATTGAGAATTTAAGAAGTGCCCTTTCCTTGTCACGCAACCTATATAATGTTAGATCGAGTCGGAACCTCAATTTATAGAATTTTTCTTTCAATTTCTCTTTATTCAATTGAAATCAGTAGAAGAACTTTAAGTCAAACAGAAACTGAATTTTGAAAGATTAAGAAAATTATTGAAAAAGATCCTTTGAAACAATAAAAAAGATAACTTAAGAGTTTAAAATTTGATATAATGACAAATTGTCATGAGAAGAAGTAGCCTTTTTTCTTTTAGTTTATTTTTAATGTTTAAGATTTTTATCATTTTCGTCAGTTCACAACTTATATTTTTTAAATTTGGTTCATTAATTGTTTCTGTCGTGTACTTTTCCTGGACAAGACGTACTTTTTTTACTGTGAAAAATTATTTTTTTATTTGAAATGCCTGCTTCTTTTTTTCTATCCTGTTGTTCAAAAACTACATCATATTAGAAAAAGGATACATCCAGCATGGTGATTAAACTCCTACAAGATTCTGTACTAAATTTCAGCCGTTCCTTTAATTCTACAAAACAAAGATAGTTGCGTGATCTCTATATTTTGAAACTGAATGATCTATTATTTGTGTACGTCACTACTTTAGCTTCCTCGCCCTTCAGTTTCAGTAGTAGTAGGTAAACATTCATTTTCCCCTAGATGTTTCTTGAGGGTGGATCTCTTTTCACGTTCTTTTGATCATGTTTTATTATATTATAATGCCATATCTGCTGTAGTATGTGGTTATTGTTTTTTACTCCTTGTCGTACTATCTTTACTGCTTTACTTTCATGATACTGTTGCTGTTTCTATTCCTAACCATGTCAATGTTTTTTCTCCTTTACTCTTTCATCACGATATAAGTGACAGTTCTAATGGTGACATACGTTTCCTCTTTTCTACTCTGGCAAGGGTTGCCATATACAGAAATAACACGTAAATATCGCGGCTGGTGACACATGTGTAACAGGAAACGCTTAATCAATCTCGAGCTCCTGGTTTGGTTTCTAGTTTGAAATAGAAGTTCGTGATAAGTCCTTGTTAAGTTAATACATGTAATTGTTTTTTGTTTGTTCTTTTTTCTGTGTGCGTCCCACGTATTCTTTTTATTTGCCCATTGTGAGTGAAGATACGGCTTTCGAATTTACTATTGTTGTGTATGTTATCTATAAATAGCATTTAACAGGGAAAGTCTGTCATATCAAAAAACAATTTTCCTTTATCGCTTGGAAATCGCACAATGGTGAAATTGATATAAAATGGCGATAGTTTTTCCTCCAAAACATGTGGTTATATTTTCTAATGAAAACTTTTACTTTTTAGTTTGCCCCAATTTTCAAATCCAATACACGGACAGTAGTAAAAATAACGAAACCATACCTATAGATGATATTGTGACGAGAAAGTGTTTGAGTTCACGAGCGTAAAGTTTTCCATCCTCTCCAGCATACTTTTTAAAAGTGCTCCTAACTGGGTCCTCTATAGCAGGAGAGACAGCCTTAAAAGAAAGAAAAAGGTGGAAACATGAAGACGTCAGCTTTTATATTGATATAACAAGTATAATTTACAAAAGGAGGCCTCTGGGGCCTTACCGTTTATATGGTTGCAACACCCCTATATTAACATTTGGTGTTTGACCCAATACTACAAACACTAGTTTATAACCCATGGTAAGGTCTTGAACTAACTTAATTTCCAAGTCAAACATTTGCAACTTGTGCAATTATTACTTGTATACGATATAGTCAAAGCACACACACACACACACACACACACACACACACACACATATATAGAGCCCCTAAATATCCTTCAAGAGAGATGAGACCAATCAATTAAACAAGTCGGAATACCCTCTCCCTAAGTGGTTGTGGAATATTTTTGTGATGATTTTTTTTATGTATATTTGTATTGTCATTTGATGTCCGTTGGCGTTTTCCTTGGTCGCCAGTCCCTCTTATTCAGATGTCATCCTACCTATGATTGGAGAGGTCGAAAACGTCCAAAAGTTTACATATTTGTTATAAAGTGTTGAAGTTTGACACCAATACACGTAATATATATTTACCCCAGGGTCACATCTTGAAACAATTTGCTTTTCCGGGTCTCAAGGTTTACATGTGCAGGCACTAGGCTCTAGCACTAATAGTATATTAGGAGAAGATTATTAAACCTGGTCAAATTGTAACAGTTTCTACCCATCTCCATCCTCATCAACCAAACTTTGCAGTAGTAAAAAAACAAGTTAAAATATTTTCTACAATAGAATAGTGCTGAAATCCAAAATCTAAGATTTCGCATCTTAAATCACCACGTGACACCAATTTAAAAGCACAGTTAAATAATTGGAAAAAAGAAAAATCTGAATCTCTTTCATTGAGTATGCTTCCTATCAAGTTTGGTTGCACTTGATCCAATTGTGTTTGAGAAGAGGTCAAAATGTGAAAATGTAACGACGACAGACAGGATGTGTATTGGAAAAGTCTACCTTAAACTTTCGGACCAGATGGACTAACAAGAATACAAAAGATAAACATAACAATACACAAAACTAGTCGAACGCATTCGATTTTCTTGAAAACAGATATAAGGATCTAACTCGACCTCGATTAAAATGAAGGTATCAACTTACCCCTGTTGGGCCAGAATCTTCATCCAAAACTCTGAAGAAAATAAAGCACACTATACTATACAACTCATGAATTTTTTTTTATCACAGCATATTATTTAACTCGTGTATTTATAGGCAAATTGTGTGTACCCATTCTTAGATGTGCATGTTTTATTTTAAACTACTTATCCAGGGCTTCTTATTGTGATTCATTAGTATTCTTTGGTTTTTTTTTGACTTTGTTAACTTTAGCTTTGAATGTTCATTACGTAAAAAGTGTAAAACCTGTAGAGGGATACAACATTCCATGCAATGTGTTTTCTTGTTTTCGTTACTTTGATTGTAACTATAACGTTCTATTTTATATTGCTTTCTATTTATTCTTCTGATCATTTCTTTCCGAAAATCCGTAAACTTTGGTACAAACATAAAATACAAGCTCTGTACCAAAACCTCGGCACTATCCGTCGTCATTTCTCATTTTCCCTATTTAAGACTATATAAACAAGAGGCCCATGGGGCCTTAACGTCCATCTGGATTGGCATTTGAATATTTTTGATCCTATGGTCATTCCTTGAACAAAGTTGGTTCTCCATGCCCTTAAGTTAATACAAACCAAAGCATTATGCACTCTAGGCCTTCTAGTTTATATGAAGATTTTAAATTTTTTATCAAATTTTCCCCATTTGGGCCCCCAAGTGACCCTCTCTGGGTACCTAGCCCCGTCATTTGAACAAATCTGAATCACCTTCCCCTAAGGATTACATCTTCCAAGTTTCCATGAAATTGGTCCAGTAGTGTTGGACAATAAGTCGCAAATGTGAAAAAAGTATCATATTTGCTATATATATAGTGTTGAACATTGACCTCAAAATGTGTAACTTTTTTTTACCCCAAGGTCACGCCTTGAAGCAACTTGATTCTCCATCCATAATGTTACTACAAACCAAAGCATTAGGCTCTAGGCAATTCAGTTTATTAGAAGATTTTTTTTATATTTTGTCACATTGTATCCATCATGGCCCCTATAGTGGCGCCCCCTGGGGGTTGAGCTCCTTCATTTGAACACATCTGATATCCCCTTCCCCTAGGGATGACTTCTTCCAAGTTTGGATAAAATTGGTCCATTAATATTGTACAAGAAGTCAAAAATGGTGAAGTTATCATATTTGCTATAGTGTTGAACTTTGACCCCAAAATGCGTAACCTTGTTTTGACCCAAGGGTCACGCCTTGAAATACTTTGTTCTTTAAGCCCTTAATTAACTACATACCAAAACATTAAGCTCTAGGCCTTCTAGTTTATTAGGAGAAGATTTTTGAAATTTTGTCAAATTTTCCTCTTTTTGGACCCTAAAGTGGCACCCCTGTGGGCTGAGCCCCTTCATTTGGACAAACCCGAATTCACTTCCACTAGGGATTCTTCCTACCAAGTTTGGATTAAATTGGTCCAGTAATTTTGGACGAGAAGTCGAAAATATGAAAAGTTAACATATTTGTTATAGTGTTGAACTTTGACCCCAAAACGCGTAACCTATTTTTGACCCCAGGGTCAAGCCTTGAACAATTTAGTTCTCGATGCCCTAAAATTACTACATAAAACATTAAGCTCTAGGCCTTGTAGTTTATTAGAAGATTTTTTAAGTTTTGTCAAAATATCCCACTTTTGGCCCCTATTAGCGCCCCCTGGCGGCCTAGCCCCTTGATTTGAACAAATCTGAACCCCCCTAGGGAAACTTCCTACCAAGTTTGGATAAAAATGGTCCAGTGGTTGAGGAGAAGAAGTCAAAAATGTTAAAAGTTAACGACGGACAGACGACGGACGCCAGACGGACAACGGACGGGATTTGTATGATAAAAGTCCACCTTGGACCTTCGTTCCAGATGGACTAAAAACTGTTTTCCCTTGAAAATGACAGACGGACGACGGACGAGATTTGTATAAGAAAAGTCCACCTTGGACCTTCGGTCCAGATGGACTTAAAATGACTGAACTTAAAATACATTTAAGTTCAAAGTTTCAATAATTCTTCAAGAATGAGGTGCCAATCTTCCCAATGTCTGAAATGTCTGTGTAAAGTTTCTAGAACAATACAACAAAAATAAACTCTGTATCCTAGAAGAAAAAAAGAGGCCCATGGGGCCTTAACGTCCATCTGGATTGGCATTTGAATAACTTTGATCATAGGGTCACTCCTTGAACAAAGTTGGTTCTCCGTGCTTGAAGCTACTACAAACCAAAGCATTATGCACTTCTAGGATATATGAAGATTTTTGAAATTTCATCAACGTTTCCCAATTTGGGCCCCCAAGTGACCCTCCCTGAGTACTTAGCCCCGTTATTTAAACAAATCTGAATCCCCTTCACCTAAGGATGACATCTTCTAAGTTTCGATGAAATTGGTCAAGTAGTGTTGAACAAATCGCAAATGTGAAAAAGTATCATATTAGCTATATATATAGAGTTGAACTTTGACCTCAAAATGTGTAACCTTTTTTTTTAAACCCCGGGTCACGCTTTGAAAAAACTTGATTCTCCATTCCCTAATGTTACTACAAACCAAAGCATTAGGCTCTAGGCCTTCCAGTATATTAGAATATTTTTGATATTTTGTCAAATTTTACCCATTTGGCCCCTATAGTGGCGCCCACTGGGGGCTGAGCCTCTTCATTTGAACAAATCTGAACCCCCTACCTCTAGGGATGACTTCTTCAAAGTTTGGATGAAATTGGTCCAGTAATTTTGGAAAAGAAGTCAAAAATGGGGAACTTATCATATTTCGATAGTGTTGAAGTTTGACCCCAAAATGTGTAACCTATTTTTGACCCCAGGGTCACGCCTTGAACAAACTTGGTTCTCTGTGCCCACAAGTTACTACATACCAAAACATTAAGCTCTAGGCCTTCTAGTTTGTTCTAATTTTTTTGTTGAATTTTTTT
>JAUMGZ010167172.1:0-27554 GCA_032359645.1 Pododesmus macrochisma
GGGCCTTTCCATCATGCTTTAAAGGAAAAACACCTCAGGGGTACTGTGCAAGCTGTCATATTGTATCCATAGACAACAAGATTGATCTACTAAAAGTTTGTTTGTTTGTGCAATTCCGTATACCACTGAATGGTAACAAGGCTCAAATATTATAAACTAAATGAGTTTGTTTGTGTTAAGGGCTTATTGTCCAATCAACAGCTAAGGTCATTTATGGACATGCCAGTTTTACTTGTGGAGGAAACCACCGACCTACGGCAAGTAACTGCAAACTTTCTCACACTAGGCCGCCCGGACGGGAATCGAACCAAGGAGGTTAAAGGCTCTTATGATTACAAGTCGGCGACTTTAACCACTCGGCCCCCAAACTAAATGTAGACAAAATATAGAAAATTAAGTGCTAAAACACTTCATTCAGCACTGCAAAGTCAAACTATGTGGGACGTACACAGGACGGCAGTACAGCCAACAAATATTTCAGTCTGAATAACTGCATATTCATCCGCTTTATACCCCAGAGGTGTTTTTCCTAATTATGATGTAAAGGCTTGAGCGATTGTCTAATTGTATTACCATTTGTGTTATCAGTTGTTTGGTTATCCCCTTTGGTAAAATAGTTAACATATTTGCTAGTGTTGACCCCAAAACGTGTAAAACCTATATTTCACCTCAGGGCCACCTTGAACAATGTTGTTTTACCATGCCCTGAAATTACTACATACAGAAATTTTTAACTCCAGGCCTTTTTCAAGTTTATAAGAAGTTTTTTTTTTATTTTGTCAAATGTTTCCCCAATTAGCCCCTCAAGTGGCGCCCCCTCGTTGCCAAGCCCCTTTTTTTTAACAAATCTAAATCCCCTTCCTGTAGGGGCATACCTACCAAGTTTGGATAAAATTGGTCAAGTAGTTAAGGAGAAGAAGTGGAAAATGTAAATACATGTAACTAACATATTTGCTATAGTGTTGAACTTTGACCCCAAAACGTGTAGCCTATTTTTGACCCCAGGGTCATGTCTTCAACAAACTTGGTTCTCCATCGAAACTTAAGTTACTACATACCAAAGCATTTAACTCTAGCCCTTCTAGTTTATTAGAAGAAGATTTTTGAAGTTTAGACAAGTTTCCCCCTTTTTGCCCCCTGGGGGCACAGCCCCTTCATTTGAACAAATCTGAATCCCCTTCCCCTAGGGATACTTCCTACCAAGTTTGGATAAAAATGGTCCAGTGGTTCAGGAGGAGAAGTCAAAAATATGAAAGTTAACCACGATGGATGACGAACGACGGATGGACAGGATTTGTATGAGAAAAGTCTACCTTGGACCTTCGGTCCAGATGCATCATGCAGATACAGTGTTTTTGCCAGACATCAACTTTTTAGATCTTGTCTCCTGGTCATGTTGACTTATCAGCAATACAATTTTTAAAAAAAAATTCATTCATTTATCTAACTTACATGTAAAATATTCCTTATTTTCACTTCAAATGCATATTGATTGTGGTCTGTATTTGTCCTACTGTCAGACGTTTGTCCTACTTTTTGGACACTCATTCCATTTTTAGTTATAACAGATATCTAATTACCAATGATGGTAAATGTGTATGAAACAAAACCTTTCTGTGCATCTCTCTAGATATAGATACTATATTATAAATATACTGTCATCTCCGACACTGATACCTTGGCAATCAATACTTCTTATATCTTCTATTTCTATTCTTGTGAAATAGATCTACAAACAAGTTAATAAAGAACAGATAAGAGACTCTAAGAAATATCCATAGAGACATTCTGAAGACATGTCTGTGACTGACATTTCCAAATAAGCACATGCATACTTTTTGTATATGTATTACCTGTAAATTTTGAAACAAGTCCAAATGTTATATAAACTTTGACAATAATACAACAAGGGGCCAAATGAGCCTTGATGCACCCAACTTTAACATTCTGAACCTTTTTATTTTTATTTTTTTAATTAATCTAAGATTTTTTGTTGTCAGTATCAAAGGTTGATTCCAAAGTCAGACAAAAGGTTCTAGACTATTAAGAAGCCAAAGAGATCATTTTGCTTAGACTTTTTGAGCCTTTCAATTTTGAATTTTTTTCTAACAAATCTAAGACTTTTATTTGTCATTAGCAAATGTTGATTCAAAAGTCAGACAAAAGGTTCCAGGAAGCCAAAGAGATCATTTGAACAGACTTTGGCAACATAACAATTTAATTAAAATTACATCTTGATTTTGCTCGGGCAAATCAAAAACGGGAGCAAAATCAAGATGTAATTTTCATTAGATTTGCAACATAAGATGTAATTTTGCAATATAACCATGCAATTAGGGACACCTACAATACAATATACAACAGACTAGCAGAACTTGAGAACTTAAAAAAAGATCCATGCGATTCTGATGTATGATATTGATGGTGTTATTAATTTGAGGATACCTTATTCGATCTATTTTAAGTGCCCGTGTTCTCATAAGCGCCCTCTCCCTTTACAAGCACCTATAGTCCTGTATAATAGTTAAGATCCATTACCCGAGAGTATTGCAGTGTTTGGACTCGTAATATGATCCTAATAAGCACACCTAGTTTTTATGATTTTTTAGTGCCCAGGCGCTTATTAGGTTGAATAGAGTAACCATGATGCCATATTAAATTGACTCAGAAATGCCTTATGTAATTCTGACCACATAGCAAGCATCGATATTAGATTTGGACAAGATTTTAAAAGGGTCAAAGCTAATGAGAAGCACTTACAGCCATAGTCAATGCAGTTCAGCAACCTAAATACATTTTCAAAAGGGGACCATGCAAAGGTCATCTTTATCAATTGTTTTTCAATATCTGACCAATTAAGTTCTTCACAAGATCACAATAAATGTAAATTAATCAGGTTGCTATATTGGATTGAGTTGGTCAAATTGATATATGTCAAACACATTTTTGAAAGAAGGTCAGAAGGGAAACATTCACAACAAGTTTAACTTAAATTGGCCTGGTTAAGTTGAACAAAATGAAATTTACAAACGGATGGACAATTGACAGATAAAAGCGAGATGACCGATGATGAGCCTGTTAAGATAGCCCACCAAGGAGACTTTTTGTTCAGTTGAGATAGTTTGTATTATATATGTGTTTTTAGGGTTCAACATCCCTTTAACTCATGTCTTGGTCATATCGAGACAATGTCTGCTTTTGACACCGTGCACTGATGGTGTCTTTATAGTGCTGTGCACAGAAATATCACTAATATATGCTGACATGATTCTTCACTTGGTCACATTATGGCCTGACACTAAACCAACCAGTCCTTCGCCTTCCCAGAAATGTGGAGAACTACATGCAGAGAGAGAGAATTTAACCTAATTACCTGATTCCAACCTTACCTATTGGATCACGAAACAGTTGAGGTAATAAATAAGAGGCCAATTGGGCCTTAACGTCAATCTGGATCCTTTAGTAAATCTTTGGCATTTGAATACTTTTGATCCAAGCATTGAACAAACATGGTTCTCCATGCCCTAAAGTTACTACATACCAAAGCATTAAGCACTAGGCCTTCTAGTTTATAAGAATTTTTGTTGTTGAAATTTTGTCAAATTTTCCCCATTTTGGCCCCAAAGTGATGAAATTGGTCCATCAGTTTTGGACAAGAAGTCAAAAATGTGAAAACATAACATATTTGATATATATGATATACATAGTGTATAAATTTGACCCTAAAACACGTAACCTTTTTTTCACCCCGGGTCACGCCTTGAACAAACCTTATTCTCCATGCCTTAAAGTTACTACATACCAGGCCTGCTAGTTTATTAGGAGAAGATTTTTGAAATTTTGTCAAATTTCCCCCCTTTTGGTCCCCTAGTGGCGCCCCCTGGGGACCCAGCCCCTTCATTTGAACAAATCTGAATCCCCTTTCTCTAGAGATATTCCTACCAAGTTTGGAAGAAATTGGTCAAATTGTTTTGGAGCAGAAGTCCAAAATGTGAAAAGTTTACAATGTCGACAGAGGGACGGAAGACGGACAAACAGACAGGATTTGTATGAGAAAAGTCCACCTTGGACCTTCGGTCCAGATGGACTAAAAATGCATAATACACCTCAAAAAGGTATTTGAGCACAAATCATCTATTCTTAACTATGGAATTAGTGGTTTAAGCTTTGTTAAATTGGGTCATATGATTTGCTTACAATATTATTATTTTTCATTCCTTTTCAATGGTTATTATCAATGGTTAAGAAAGTTTTTCTTATTTTTTTTTTATCATCAATTGTTAAGAAAATGTAACAAAACATTCATTAACATAGGGAAGAAATCTCTGAAAGCATTGTCTAGGTTCTAAAAAACATCAAATTACATGAATGTGCCAGACATTACACATAGACTTGAGGCAAAATACTGAATCTTGTCAACAAATTACTTAATAACACCATGTCACCTTGCCGTAAGCAGTCGACATAGATAGAATTATTTATGTTCTATTTGTACATACAAAAGACAGGAGTCAACACTTCTAAGTAAAAATCAAACTCAGCATGCACTAACAAGAGGCCCACTGGGCCTTACTGTCCATCTGTTGATACAGACCTATAATATGGGTTTTAGCATTTTAATAATAAACATTTTTGTCAACTTTCCCAAGTGTTCACCACTTATAGTGAGCACCCATGCTAAGCCCCATCATTTGAACAAATCTAAATCCCTCTCACCTAGCGATATTTATTTTAGAAGGTGAAAATGTTTTAGTTGAGTTAACATATAAACTTTGATCTAAAACATATGACCTACTTTTTATCCCCTCCTTTACACCTTCAACAAAATAAGTTCTCCATGTCGATTGTTTAAGTACATATACAAGCTATAAGAACTTGGATCCGTATGTGAGGAAAGAATATCAATGAACCTGTAGCTATAATGTTCTAAATGTTTTTTGAACATAGACTGAAATAGATATGAACAGATTCCTTCCACCATAAATAAACAATTCATTGTTGTTAAAGTCTAGAGCCATCAATTTCAGGATTGTATTTTCAATTTTCCTTTTTTGTAGACTTTCATTAGTTTCGAATAAAATTATGAAGGAACAAGTGAAACATAAAAACAACAGACCCCTTGGGCCTTAATGTCCACCTGGATATATTAAAAATGTCTCAGCCAATCAAAAGCTTAGAAGGCAATATTGGATGGAATTCGGCAAAATTGAACACAAATCTTATAGGGGTCCATGCAAGGAACATGTACATCAAGTTTTGTGAAAATCTGATCAACGGTTCTTGACAAGAAGTTGAAAATGTCTCAGCCAATCAGAAGCCACGGCAGCCATTTTGGATTGAATTCGGCAAAATCAAGCACAAATCTGAAAGGGGGCCATGCAAGGGACATGTTCATTTAGTTTCGTGAAAATCTGACCACCGGTTCTTGACAAAAAGTTGAAAATGTCTCAGCCAATTAGAAGCCACGGTGGCCATATTGGAGGGAATTCGGCAAAATCGAACACAGTTCTTAAAGGGGATCATGCAAGGAACATTCACAGCAAGTTTGGTCGAAATTGCCTCAGCAGTTTTTGACAAGAAGTTGAAAATGTCTCAGCCAATATGAAGCCACGGCAGCCATTTTAGATGGAATTCGGCAAAATCAAACACAAATCTGAAAGGGGGCCATGCAAGGAACATGTACGTATTAAGGTACGTGAAAATCTGACCAACGGTTCTTGATAAGAAGTTGAAAATGTATTAGCCAATCAGAAGCCATGACGGCCATATTGGGTAGAATTCTGCAAAATCGAACACATATCTTAAAGGGGCCATGCAAAGAAAATGTACATCAAGTTTCGTGAAAATCTTACCAATTGTTCTTGACAAGAATATGCAAATGTCTCAGCCATTCAGAAGTCATTGCGGCCATATTGGATGGAACTCGGCAAATTCGAACACAAATCTGAAAAAGGATCATGTAAGGAACATTCACAGCAAGTTTGGTCAAAATTGCCTCAGCAGTTTTTGAGAAGAAGTTTAAATGTGAAACGACGACGACGGACGATGACGGACGGATTTGTTTAGGAAAAGTTCACTATGACTTTGAAAAAGTCAAGATGGACTAAAAACTAGACGCTTAACCATATTGATGGATAATTTCGTGGGAGGCCATAAGTGGAATCAACAGAACAAGAGAAATTGACAAACAAACAATAATAATTAAGCACCAGAATGTAAGTACTTAAATAAACATCACAACAATCATTACGACCAGTTATCCATTCGTAACGACTTAGGACGGTCACCCAGCACCAAACCAGGTGGTGTGGTTACACCGGATTAAAGAGGCCTAAACCTTCCCACTTCCCGCATGAGACCAGAAGTCTTTAGTCTAGACATACATTTAAAGAACATTAATGAATACACTTCATGGCGATGTTTGCCATCCCAACAACTAACCGCCCACACCAATTGTCCATAAAAATCTAAACAAGTTAAACGTATATACATAATTACAAAAAGGCAATTGGAAACACGAAAATTGGACATAGTCTAGTAGCAAATAGCCGAAAACAGTGGCTAATAAGTGGTAGATTTCATAGATCATTCCACATAGAGTTAAGTATATATGAAAAGTGACATTGATGAAGAATCAGTGTGCTCACAGAGTTACATCAGCAACACCGAAGCAATCTTAAACTGCCAGGAATAAAAAAAAGAAAAAAGGGGGTCTGCACAAATTGTACTAGCTTTTTTCTGTTGATCCAATGTCTTTTTTGGATATACACATGCTCTAATAAAGACATTTTATGACGTTTCGTACTTTTAAACAATTTCTTTAAAACAAAAACGACTATTAACCTCATATAAACTTCCAATATATTTGAACACGAGTGCCACTGAAAAAAAAGTTTATATAATTTTGATAAATTTCGATTATTTCTTGAATTACTAGTTAATAATTTTGTTTGTTATTTTATGATGGAATATTACAATCTTGATCCCCAGAAGTTAGTTGAAGGTCTTTTCTTGATTGGATAGCCGATTTTGTCAGAAATGTTGTACATTTACTATGATACCAACAACCCTTCTCTTAGCCCTACTTGTTACCCCGTTCAAGTGGGGCATGGTGTCACGGTATAGGAAATACAATTGCGATACCGCGATAAGTACAAATCTGAACTATGAAGATACAAGCTACGCATTCAGATAAGGTGGTACTTTAAAATACTCAGCTAACAAAAGCTTTTGTGTCCCACTGCAAGATCGTTGCAGATGTGCGACCTGGTGTTCAGTTTGAAAGGAAGTTGTGATCGTTATGTCTGTGTATATCAGTTGTTTTTTTGTAGATAGTAATTTTAAACATAGAAAGTTTTAACAAGAAAAAGGTTTTTCCTATTCATTTGTTTACTTATATTCTGTCATTACTTTTAAGAACATAAAAAAATATCGTACGTTTAGAGTGTAGTGACTAACACGTTTCGAATGACAATGTTTTTGTTATGGCCGCCGGGTAGCAGGGTTGTATTCCACGTAGTTTGTCATAAATCAGGAGTACAGGGATGTACTTTGAAGCAAGATGGTACGAAGATATATGTATTTCTGTTTGCCTTTTGTTAAATTTCCTCTTTCAATAACTACCAGTGTCGGTCTAATACCTTTCTAAGTTTTTAAAACATTGGTGTGACTTTTCTCAAACGTTAAGTCAAGCAAGTCAAGAAAATAATAAGAAGGTGCGTTAGACTGAATCAGACCTGAAGATTGTGACACAAGATAACAGCGCATAATCAAAGATGCTTTATCTAGCGCAGAAAATAATGTGTGAACACAATACAAAATATTGTAAAAGGAAATAAAGGAAAATATGTGTATGACCAGAAGATTAATAGTATCTTATGTCTGACTAGTTCTTGTGGAGTACAAATATGTTTAGTCACAAATACCAGAAAAAGAAGTCAAGTTACATTAAAATAAAAACTGGATTCAATACTTGTAAGTGTATACATACATTTAAAACCATTTTCGATTTCATTGTCTATTATGTTGTAAATAAAAATACAAACAATGCTTTTTGAAACATGCCTTCAATAAATATTATATCTGTAAAAGGAATGTGTGAGACACCCTCGTCCTGAATTCCAGGTCTAGCTCAGAGGGAACCATCATTAATTGACGCTTTAGAGAAAATAATTTTAGAATAGACAAGATCTCGTAAAAGTAAGCCTACATTCTTGTCGATAACATGAGTGTGTATACACGACATAAACTACGAAAAATTGATAGTTTATCTTTGTGTTTGTGTCACTTCTATTTTTTAAATGTCATCACATCTTTTCTAATTGTTTTTATTTGGTCACCAACCATTTGCACATGTATGCACGTATATCAGTGAGCTGACACATCTAACTTTAGACAAACAAACGGTGTATTGAATGTACATGAACGTTGCCAAATGTTTTTGCAGGACGTGTCCGAGCAAACAAAATAAGTTAATACACAAACAGCTCACTATATTACAAAAGAATAAAATGACAACAGAAAATGAAATACCCTGAAATAAGAAGTTTCAATGGCAAGTACTGATAGGAACTGATTATAAGTGAAAAGTCAACTGTATCAAGTAGCGTTTTGTTCAGGATAATTTAATTCAAGAACCCGGAACCACTTTGTGATATCATAAAATTAAGGAGATCGTGACATGTGCAGTAAGCTGCACATATGTTGTTTCAGTTAAGCGTCACGCCGAGATCAGATAGCAAACGCTATGGACTAAGACCCGGAACTACTTATTACTATCAGAAAATATAAAACATCACATATACGCTTTTGTTGAATTTATTTCAGAACGGAAAACGGGACTTCAAATTTAATTTATTTTGTGTAACTCAACGGAAGGCGCAATATCTAAATAGCTACAATAAAATCAAGAGAGATTTTATTCGACCTTAAATTGTTGTATCGAACATTTGAGGGACAAACCCGAAACTAGTCATAGCCAACAACATTCAATACTCACAATATAAATCCGAGAATCAAGGGAGGATAACAGAACATATACTGCCAGAAAAACTAGTCAATTTAAATCCGAGAACTAAGGGAGGATAACAGACCAAATACTGCAGAAAAATCAAGGTGCAAGAAAATAAATGTGTGAGCGAATCTGATCAAAATGCCCAGTTCTACCTGAAACACAATCAGCATCGAACGACGCCCAAATGAACAATGAATAACTCAATACTTAAATTGGTCAAACCCCACGATTCTGATAGACGTGAAAGTCTTGGTAGAAATTGGGGAAAAACACTGGAATTCATTTGAGCTACTTCCAATCAAATAGAACACAGGGGCAAAATCAAATAGAACACAGGGGCAAACATTATTATTATATTAGGGTTTAACGTCACGTCCAGAATATTTCGCCGATACAGCGACAAAAGACCAAAGGAGAAAAACCAAAAGATAGGACAGGAAGAGAAGTGGCGACAGGAACGGGAAATGAAAGAAATAGAGATAGTTCAGTAAGAAGGATGAGCCCATGCAACGGCGTTTCCGCCGACTCTTATATCGAACTTTACATGGGGATAAAACACAAATGTATTAACCATGGTCGCTAGTTCTGTATAGAGCTTTTCTGGGCACTTACAATTCAGTTCATGGAATAACATCTTTTTCATACATCAATGGATATGAAAACCATCAACATAAATTGAACAAAGACAATAGTCAGGTTTACAACACTTTAATAATGTATAAGCAATGGGTAGACTTGAGTGTCTGTGACACTTTTAACACAACACAAAACAGCACAAGTATTAGACTTGTCGGTATTTAGCGAACAATGAGATTTAAAACGCTCTGAAATCTTCCTCAAAGCGTTGCATTCTAGGAAATATTTGTTGATATTTTTACCCCTCTCATTCGTGTCATTTAACGATTATCCCTCTCACCCTGTCTCACTCACATCCGTTTTG
This sequence comes from Pododesmus macrochisma, assembly GCA_032359645.1. NCBI lineage: Eukaryota > Metazoa > Mollusca > Bivalvia > Pectinida > Anomiidae > Pododesmus > Pododesmus macrochisma. The sequence goes on from JAUMGZ010167172.1 coordinate 9,954, forward strand.
TTTTCGTATTTTTCTCACACATTCATAATAACCAAGTTACATCCCTCTCCTCTTTCATTATGCATTTCCGTTCTTACAATTTACTTTGGTTTTAGCTTTCAATAGAATACATGACAGAACAACCCTATTACAATGCCAATGCAAGGTGTGTAACTCCTCGTCGGTATAGACAAAGGGCAGATGATTATTCTTCAACAATCTAACTATATTGTCTTTTAATATAGCACTATTTATAAGAATACTGGGAGAAAATTAGAAAGAATTTTCATCTTTCAACAAATAATATATTAGTAAACGTAACAATAGGTGGTAGACACTGGTTTTGAACCAAATATTACATACAAATGACACAAAATAATATACAAATTAAACGACTAAGGAACTGTTAAAAACTAGAATCCTCTACTGTTCATGCTTGCAATATTTTACAGTAAATGTAGATAGTATATGAAGTGGCGCACATTTGTGCGTATGTGAGCAGCCCGCTAACTGTATGACATAAACAGCACGCGAATAAAAGTAAGTTAACAGTACTGATGTCGGTTTATGAAAGTAATAACAAATGATGATGATGAATAAAGACAGCGATGAAATGTATATAGGTATAATATATATTATATATATAAGTTTATAATCATGTTGGAAATTTCTGAAGATCCCAATCAACATTTAGTTTTATAACTATATTCAAAATCGTTGGATGTGTTATATAATAGGAATAGATAGACCTTGTAATATGGATCATCAACAAACACATATAGTACAAATACACGAAAGGTTTGAAACCTCTAAGACAGACATTAACAAGACAATAAAAACACATAAATCTACTTTTACGTTTTCGAGTTTTTTTCGCTTGAGCCCGAAACAAGTTTTTATTTTATCCTGTCGGTACAGTCAACATTAAAGCACAGGGCTCAAGAATACATAAAGATGAATCAAGTTAATACGTTCAAAGTGTGATTCAGCTGCCCTTTAGCGGAAATAATAGTTTAAAGAACTTCGGTATGTTCACAAACTTACTAATTTGGTCAATGACCTCACCAGAACTATTATATAGAATCATGATGCAAAAAGTACATATGTCCACATCTCTCGTGACCAAAATAGTTAGTTCCGCTGTTTGCCCTCCTGCAACAGTTAGCGTTATTCTATACAATGAAAAGCGTTGAGAAAAATGCTGATGCTAAGGGCTCTTGAATCGCCCATTCCTTGGGAGAAATAAGGTAATATATAATACGACTGAAGGAGCGTAGCCCTCGCTGCCCTAATTAATTCTGTATTGGAAATGAATATGGATGATGAATATTTGTCTTTCAGACATTCTTGAGTAATATAAATGGAATCACATCAGCATGTGTACGTACACAATAATGTGTGTACTAATGGGGAACCTTGACACAACCCCCGAGTATATGTAATAAAAGTAACAATCATTAACAACGCGTCTAATAGTTTCTTTCGTGGCACTTGGTGCCTTCACACTTCAATGTGCTATATTATTGAATATGAATCTTTCAAGTCACTGTCACGTATGACGAACAGCTACGTTGGAAAGACTAGGTTTTTGAAGAGCATTTCAGGTGGAAATCTCTTCTAGCATTCATTGTCATTGTATTGCCATATAAGGCCAATTGAATGAACCACCGCTTAGCAGCATATCTCGAATGAGAGTCTCTATGGGTGTCTTGCCAACTAACCGGACAAAGAACAACTGTTCGATGACTGCAGCGCTGACCGTTCGAAGGGAGGGTAATCTTAACAACAGCTTGCCAAAGCGTGTTGGTTGGTTTGGGTACTGACTTCGAACATACTCCTCCAGCGCGCATTGCGATTTCTCTTGAATACTTTCTACGTGGTTGGCATCCGACAGACCAGCAGCATCTACAAGTATACAAAGTTAAGTATGCATGTTATTCAAATTTGTTAAACATATTGATAAGATCTATTTTCAAATTAAAAGCAATATTAAACATTTGTGAAAATATTATATTACTGAATGCATATGATAAGAACTGAACATTGTCTTTAATGATACAAAACGTTTCCTACTGTGATATTCATTATTGTTCCTGTAAAAAAAAACCTCACGTCCTTTAAAATGTTTGTCTTCTTGTTTGATCAACACCACCCACCACCTCACCCCCTTTATGGCTCTACATTTGATAGAATATCGAGGGCTTGTCGACATTAAATACAATGTGCTTATACTCTTCGGTTTTTCGTTTGTGACCGTTAATGACATTTGTTTGGAACAAGAATTCTGTTGTATATTAGGTAATCTCACAAAATTATTTTCATTTACTTATATACTGTTATACGGGATATCATCTTAGCAATTGCCATCCTAGCTGTGCTATCTTTAGTTCATGTTTTAATCTTATAATACAAATTTAATTTTATAGATGTGTTGCATCAAACAAAGAGTTATGTTGGGCAGTTATAGAAGAAACGGTTCGTTTTCAATTTTTAAACCTTAGTTCAAAACAACTACTTATCCAGTTCACTTAAATTCTTCTGCATGGAAACTGGTTACATATTAAAAAAAAATGTATTTTCAATCCTCAATAAAGCTAGTAAAATGTTTAGTCTATATATCCGAGCAGCGATTAATGTCTAAGAGCATAAACCAAGACTTCATATGACGTATAACGATTTATATCTCTGTATTCATACCAATACTGACTCGTATGCCAAAACATCGCAACAAAATTGGCAATGTTTCATATTCAAGTCGTGACTTTTAAGATAATTTCAGAAAAAAGACAAAAGAAGACAATTTAGAAGAAAAAATACGGAAAATAAATCATAGAATATCTTAAAATGCTTTACTGATTACATGTTTTACGAACTCAACTGTCTGAGTTTTTTATCATATTATGTTTAAGTTGCATATAAACATGTATTGACAAAAGCTGCGTATAGGTTAACACACCACTAATGTGCCGAGACGAGTATACTAATAGGTCGAGATTAAACAGATATTTATTGTTATAACGTCCATAATGTAAATCTCATTTATTACATCACTGTATATTAAATTAATCGTAACAATATACATGTGTGTGTGTCTACTATTTAGTCAACTATTAAGTCCAGATTCTTATTTTCATAGCTTGACTTTATGTTTCAGTCTACCACTGTTCTCATTTGTCGTTAATCAAGGCAGCTTTATTTGCATACCCATGTACAATACATTTTCTCTCAAGTATATGTCTATATATGTGAATTTACCATTTGCCATATACGAACAAATTGTATATTTTAGAATTAGTAATTACAATTTGCTTCTACTTTAACATATTCCAATGCTGCTTTTAATGTGTATATTACTTAAGAGAGTAGAAATAGATTTGAAGCCAAAATTAGATGCATATTGACGAGTGATGGATAAAGAGTTATTCATTAATTTATTTTAATATTTCCATAACTGCTCTAATAAAGGTTAACTTTTGTCAGATTTGTTGCGTTACGTTGATTATATATCCAATGAATTTTAATGAAAGTATCAAAATCCCTTTATGTTTCTTCGATGCCTCGAGTTTTTCACTCATTTCTTTTGATTTTGATATTTTACAGTATAATAAAACATTATACAATATAACGTCTGGATATCTTGATCTTCCACTTGCTTTACTTAAACGTCATTATTTCATTCTTAATCACACCACTATTATAACATTGCAATGTTTTATATATATTATATAGTCGTGTCAATGCTTACTTATTTTGTTGTATTTGTTTTTGTAAGACGTGTTGTTTATAGTGACGACCAATTTCTATTCACGGTCAATACTGAACCGAGCTTCGCGCCATTGTACAATCAGCTATGTTTAATAACGGAACCTTAACGTGGTGTGTATGGGCTGTTTAGTGTCTTAAGCTACTCTCAAGTCACGAGGAATTAACTTTTCATACGTGTATATCTTCAAACACACTCCAGCAGTGCAGTAATTCAAAGTTATGTAAGAGTCTAGACCTAGTCGATAACACTACAAACTGCAGCATAAAATGCACACCAAAGTCTCACAGGGGGAATCATCTCAAGGCAACGTCTAAATGGTGAACTTTGTTCCTTTACAACTTCTGGTTACTCGTAACTTACAACATAATTAACTATGTAATATATATATATATAATTTAATCATGAGGAACTTGTAGAAACAGATTTTTGAATAAATTTTTTTTATCAAAAACAAATTAGAAATGAAATAAATATATATAAAATCATCGAGTAAAAGACCTTTGAAAAGAGTAAATGACACTGTAGCAAAGCATACCAACTGATTAGATTATATAAATCGTACGACAAACAACGGTCGTCTTAAAACATAAATGCTGATTTATGAAGTTAATGCATGTAGATGTATTCATGACATAAATAGGTTATACAATGCACTAAAACAGCTATGAATATGCACCTAGTTTTTTTTTCTAATTGCACTTTTTTCTTCTTCAAAAGACATTAACTGAAATATGTTTAAAGGGCAATCTATATGACCAAGAGGAACAATTCATAATTTACCTATGGCCACATCGTTTCTGTATTCAGTGCAATTTTGACTTCTTGTACATTTTATCAACCAGAACAGGAAAGGTCCAGGGACTAGATTACTGTTCTTACATTTAATGATCAAAATAAGACTGCAAGCTTGTGCAGTTAGTTATGTATATTGTTGGTATGTGTATGCGTTGCACATATTCTATAAAATACGGGTTATTAACAAGAACAAATCTTAGTCCATTTAGCTACGGCGGGTCTTACACTGTGTCGCTCTTCTGTACAGCGGTGGCACCCAAACCTGCTTTTTATGTCTCGATGGCGGTTGGACTATTTATATAACACTTCGGTATTTTGTTGTGTCTGTTGCCTAATCTTAATCATCAAACACACATACGAACGCCCTTTCCTCAAATGTTATTCGTATATTTAAAGTAAATATTTGAAATATAATGTACACCCCAACGAAGCAACATACGCGAAAATCTGCAATAAGTCATTATCGAATTGACCTTTGAAATGTTCCTTCTTTCGAGTTAGAACAATATCTGTATAACATCACGAAAAAACGTCAGGGTACGCACGATAAAGCAAATGAAAAACCAGAGTTTTCAGATGGTATATTGATTCCAAAAAGTTTCTTATATTCGTTTTGCGAGGTGCAGTTGGGCGTGGCAAGGTGCAATTTACAATGAGAAAAGTTGTCATGAAGTCAATTGCCATATTAGAACACGACTAGACTATTCTGAGACATGTAATCTTGTGACATAAAGTATACTTATTGTCAAGACGTCACACATGTTATGTGCAGGGTCAACTATCGATTTGACCCTTGTTGTGTTCATCATTATGTAGACGAGGTATTGCACGGCGCTAAAGTTTATCCCATGTACGTGTTAAATATAATCCATTGTATTGAATGGACGAATACAAAAGAAGGTATTTTTAAAAAAGTTTCTCGATTTGTTTGCCCTAGTTCAATTAGTTAAAATCAAGTTTGGTTTAAATGTGCAATTAAACATATATCGCATATATAAAAAGAAGAATCTACAAAATATAGATTTTTGTACAATAAATATATTGACAGTTTTCCAAATTGATAAGCTGATACAGTTTTCTAGACATATTTGATTAAGCATGTTAACACTAACGTAATCCCAGACTATGTAACATATGTTGAGAAGTGCCACGCTAAGTGAATTATCGATGTAACCTTCAAATATTCTTTATTATGTCACAAGTATTATGAGCTGATAATGTTCAATTATGCAACATATGCACCGACGTTTACTATGAAAGGCCAAGGATGATGATATTATAATGATACACTAAACGTGAAATATGTTTTAATGATTGAAGTTTTGGCTTCTTTTAGCAATTTGCTATATTAAGAGAAATATTCATCCCCTTGTTCTTATAAACTGGATCATGACCATGTGTTCTAAATAGCCGGTATATTGGATTGTAATTCATTTGTTTAATGTTGACCTACTGTGCCACATTTTATGCTTGCCTTAAAAAGGCCGTCAAATTAGGATGCAATGTGATATATTTAAATCAATATTTTAGGCATTTTATGAGTTAATATAGTTTGTCACTACATGTACCCATAAACTTGTATATGTGAAATATTGTGATTGCGGAAAAATAAAACATAGGAATGACTAACGGACACTCAACAGTTTTTAACAACATTTTTTTAATCAAAATTTGATATTAGACAAAATATTGGTCGTGCTTTTTCCGAGACTTAATTATTTCTATAAGATCAATTGTGACAACAACACCACACTTACTAAAGATGTTTTTCAATCAGTTTAATTGTGTTAACCTATTCTTAGTTTTACCTAATTAATCTGTTTACTGTCTATGTGCCATGTATATACACTGTAATGTTCAATAAATAATTGTGAAAAATTAAATGATATGTTTTAATTAATAAAGTCATGGTAAGCATCAAACTTTTAAATTCTTTGTTTCCCTTTTATTCCATTGCTTATTCCATTGCTTCTTGTCATATTTGAGGAGTACACAGAGTATGAATGATATACTAGATGACATTTTTAATATATGATTGAGGCATCAAGCACAGCAGGGCAATAGGAAGGTGAAAGGCAATAATTAATTGACTATTGGGGTGGACCCGTAATTTGAACTCTCCACCATACATTTGTTGCTTTTAACATCCTCCTTGATGGTCTATGCTTAATCCACTTTTTTTTGTATATTTAACATGTTCTGTCACATTTTCGCTTTTTATCAATTTAAATATTTTTTGGGGAAGTGGGAAGGTTGATGCCCAATTGAACGGTTTAACTACACCACCTGTTTGTTTGTGCTGGTCAGTTTGTAAGTGTACCAAGTTTTGTTGAAGTGTTATTTTATATTTCTTTTCTTATCCTGATGCCGAGTTGTTTGATACGCCTAACGTTAATTTATTAATGTCTTTGTTCTGTTGATTCTACATACAATGTATCACTATTTTAAAATTAGTATAAAGGAGGTAAATGTCAAACCCAACTTGAACACACGAACACTTCAGGCCTATGTTATAATACATAATATAGTATATTCATCTGTCTTGTTCGTATTTTAATTATAAAGGAATGCATTCGTTTGTTTTAAAAATCATGTGTCTAATGAATTTGTTTCCATGACTTTATGTCTGTATTTATATTTTGTGATTATGCTGATGAGTACAAAAAGCTCACATGGAAAGAATAATTGAATTGTGCAATAGTTGTTTTATTTTAAGAAAAATGTGGGTAAACAAAATACCAGTTATAATACTGTGAACAGTGCATATTGATCAGAACAAATTTTCTTATATGAATATATTTAGAACTGGTACGCAAGCCCTTCATCAATGACACATGTCGGCTTATCCTATAGTATTGTATTTTAGATTTCATTGTTTTGGCAAATGACGGTGTTGACAAGAAGAGTTTAGAGATGTGCCTTGTATTAACAATTATAATTTGTATTTTAATTAGTTGTATTAAAAGCTTCTACATGTTATTTCTAAAAATTTGTAAAACAAAATATGTTGTTAAAAGCTCCTTTTCACTTTCAAACAGATGACGTTTTTTAAGAATTAAAATAGGGGAATTGTAACGAAAGAAGTATTTGTCCTACAATATTTAATTCTGTTTTTAATGTATGAAATATACACTGTGTGTTCCTAAATGAAACTTTCTATAATGTACACTGTTCTAACCACGCTCTATTCAATTACTCTATAAATAATTTGCATTTTGGTTATTTATTGATATTCCATCTGCATAGTTATAAAGAGCGTATTTTTCTATTTTATATATTCAATGTTTACATAATTATAGTCACTTGCAGAAATTAACCTTTTTGAAGAAACACATTATGTCGATACACCGTTTTGCTCAACAGTAATGAAGTGATAAAAAAGTAATATTTGTTTTTGCTTTGGAACAATATATTGCTTTGTCAGTTAAGGCAAGGGTTGCAAATTTGTTTTTATTTCTTATAATGGTAAGTGTTATATCTTTGTAAATATGAATACTTTAAATATATTTATATATTTTTCAACTATTCACTAACACTAAATAAACATAGATTTGTGTTGTAATACTCAACACTTAAATAGCAAGCCGCATTGTTCACAATCACGATAGAAAAGCAGATTATTTCGACACTAATGCTTTATGAAATTCGTAAAGTAACCAAGTTAATAAATTATGTGACTTTATGTGAATGTAATTGATTCATCTTATTTTACTTCTGTTGTTCATTTCACTTGATTTTGTAATAAACATTTCCTAAGGATCGCCTAAACGTGGTTCAAATATAGACTTAATAATATCAAACATCAGTTTGCTTCCTTTGTATTGACAACATTATTCATTTGCTCACGTTTCTTTGTTGACATTGACATAATATGTGTTCTCTTTTCAACAATCTTTTGATATAAATTCTATTTGTCATATACATGTAGTTGAATATATTTTTTGGTACTATTTGTTGACTCTATTCTTGACATAATCCCTTTGTTTTCTTTAATAGATGTATATGTATCGTTTACTTGCGCGCTAACTATTCAACTATCACAAAGGAAATGAACAAACAAACAAAATGTATTTAAAACAGTAAGATCCTTACACTAGGAAGAGTTCCATCTAAATAAGAGGGTCTGAGGGCTAGGGAAACTGTCAACAAACACCAAACAACATTAAAAATCACGTGAAATTACATCAAAAATATACGAGGCAAGCTATCCCCTTGTGCTATCACAAGATCTATAAAAAAAACTATCCCATTGTGCTATCACAAGATCTATAAAAAAAACTATCCCATTGTGCTATCACAAGATCTATGAATTATAAAGGTGTGTTAATAATATAGTTGTGCTATAGAAAGCATATTATACATGGGAGGATAGTTTGGTGACCCTTCCTGAGTTTGGTGACCCCTCCTGCTGGGTTCTGACCTCTTACCATAAATGATCTGACTTTTTGAGGGCACACACTCACTCCACATAATACTATGCAAAGGTATTCGTTCCATGTTGCATGAGTAGGCCTCGATTATTTTTGTGATGCAATGTTATAGTGGGTATTTTAATTACAGTTTGATGTGTGTTGGCGTTTTCCTGTGGTCGTATATGCTTCCGATTCAGATACCATTCTGTCTAACTTTAGATGAAATTTTAAAACCAAGTTTTTGACAAATTGGCTTACCTTTCTTCGGTATATACAAAAGAGTCGATTTCTTAAAACAAGCACTATTTATCTACTGCTCTTGCAGAACTTTAAATCAAGGAGTGTCAGCAAAAGACATGTATCCTTTACAATGATTAATGGTATTTAACTTCCGGGTTAGATCGCAAAAATATATAAGGCCGATATTTGGAATTAAATTAATTATATTAAAATTAAAACATATATAACAATTACATTTTTAAGAGAACAAACAAAAAGATGGAATTTCAATTTGGTTTAAACGTAGCTACAAACTTTACTAAATGTACATTTACACATAGTATTGTTGAGCAGTAAATTAAATTTCTGTGTGTTTTAAATTCCATTTTGTGCACTTGTGATATGTAACACTACACAAAACGTTTATTTTTTGATAAATGTTTCTTAAAATTATTCTAAGTGAAATCATTATGCATTAGTAGCTGCTTAGTAAATTTTTTTTAATTTACATTTCTCTCATTTTCTTTGATTCTATAACACAAACGAATTGTTATGTTTATAATATGTATTGTCGTTTTCCTGAACTTAATTATTATCTATAAACAGTAATTCAATAATAATGTCATGCCCACGAAACAAAATAAAAAGTTGCTCCGTATTTATATATATATATAAATAAGTGTGAGGATTAAGTTATTTGCGTGATAAGATTGTTTACAAGAAACGTTTTTATGTACATACACATATGTTAGATGTTTAAAGTTTATCCTCTTAATTAAAACCACAATTAGTATGTCTTTAAACATAAATGTTTTATTTAAACTTTGAAACTAGTCGTCTATAAAAAATGAATATTTATATCATGTTATGAAATATGTGTTAATGATGGTATATATATATTTAGACATAAAATTAATCATTTATTAACTAGCAATTATAATATGTTTCATCTATATAATGTGTCTTTCGTAGCTAAATTTGCATCGTTTGTGAATAAATTTATATTAATATTTCCAGGAAAATTTAACAAAAAGTAAAATAAGAAATATCAATTTGATTGAAGAAAGCCAAAACTTAAAAAAACTGATACTCATAATTTTATCTTTTTTCAAAGAAACTACGGAAAGATGAGAAGCTGTAAGAGGACTTCTGATATGTGACCCACTGTGTGATATTAATGGCAATCATAATGACTTATTGATTGATACTAGTGTTGTTAGCATTTGATGTTAGCATACCTGATCGCACAGTCAGTTATTTATATGTTCCTGTACAGCAATTGATCATTTCCTGCTCAGGCGAGTAATCACCCACATCATTAGTTATGTTGTATGGCAAAATACTTTATTTGTCGATTTAACAATAGTCAACGTTACGGTTTGCTGTTTTTGTTGACTTGACATTCTGTCTTTTATTGATATTTAAAGAGGTTTATTCATTTAACGTGTAAACATTTTTATAAGGCACCTTATAATTTTGCTTTTAGGTACAGACAAAGCAGCTGATTTGATACTTATTTTTTATGTGCTGTTTTTTTTTTAAAGTTTGTAGAATTGTGGAAAAAAGTGAAGAAATTAAAGTGTTCAAAGATTAAATAAAAATTAGGCTAGCACAGAAGATTCACGTCTCGTGATTTGAAAGACCATACATTATTCATCATGCAAAAATAAAATATTTTAGAATCGTTTCTTCTACTTTAAAATAAATATGTATATGGATGCATGTCTATGTATGACAAACGAATTAAGTATTTGTAGTGTTGCTATATTTCACATTGGCTTTATGTATATTACTAAATTGTTACGCACCTTTCGTATACAGGGAATCATACATACCTGTAAAAAAAGAAGGAGAAAGACTTTAGAATCATATTCATAATAAGATAAGATTAAATTGCATACAAACAAAGTGATAAGATAATGACGTTTTGTATATATTGTTTTAAAATATACAATTTAATTAGATTGTAAAATATAACTAATTGTTTAAAAACAAATGGAGCATCACTTAATATAAATTATTTACCAACTAAACAATAAATACACAACAACAATAACTATGAATGATACAGTTACTAAGATGGTCCTTAAAAATATATTGATTTTGTTCAAGTTTAAGTTCCTTATTAACTTAACAATATATAACATATATTAATATACAACACAAATGATATATTGATTCTCTGTCAATGCAAATTATACTTATTTCTATTCTTCCAATATTAAACTTTTAATGGCATACTTTTTATAAATACAAGAATTGAGTAAACGTAATACGAAATAATTACGTATTATCCTAATGTTTTTTTTAACTGTAAGTTCTTTATGTATGTATGACGATACGATTTTTGTGCCATGTTTAATTCAATTGTAATTAACACCTATGCATCAGCGAATTCGTATTTTATTTCGAAAATTTATGTTTTTAATTAGAAAAAGTGTTAAAGAAAATATTATTAATTCAGTTTTCACTAATTGAACTTTTATGGTAGTGTCGTACATTGTGTTTTAATTGTAAATGCGTATGCGTTAAATACGGACATAACACGTTTTACGACTAAAATTCCATTGTGTGGAACATAGTACTATAAAATGAACAGATGTTATAAACGTTAAAATAGTGTCCCCAACATTTTTTATGCACAAATGTGCTTTACAGATGCAGAGAGTCGGCGCACCACAAACACACAAGAAAAGCCAAAAGTATTGACATGACACGACTTAATGAAGGGTTTCTCTTTCAGCAATGTCATAAGCGGTTACAATGATGCAACCCTGTTCTTTAAAACGTCAACTTCGCGCCTTTCACGGCTATATAATCATTTCAGCGCCGCACGAAGTTGCAACGCGACAAGAAAACGACAGGGAGAAAGAAAGCATGTAAATAGGAGTAATGCCAAAATAAAAATGAAAAAAACCACTAAAACCAAATGCACGTCTTGTTGAATGCATACATAGCCATATTATACACACAATATGAATTGCATAATTTTGAAAGGCTTGATGTTTTAGTGGTAACTGGGAACGGTGCGATGTAACGACAGGATCACTGACGGATTTATCTCTCGTATTGATTTTTGGGTTTTATTAAAACAGACTTCTTGTGTGTTGCGTTGAGAAATTAACAATTGCGGTCATGTCAAGAAAAATTACTTCTCTACGCAGCAAAATAGTGGGTTACAAACTACATTGTGTGTGCGCTAATAACCTCTATTGTCGTGTAAATGCGAGTTTTTCCTTCATGCGAAGTCCCTTGCTATTGTTCTTAGCAATTGTAATTAGCATTAAAAGTTAACAAAATAATTCTCCCTTCTGTTAAACGACACATTGTATGACTGATCAACCAAAAACCAAAAAAGGAAGCTGAGAATATCAAGTTTATTAATACTAACACAGACGGTCACGAATACATAATCTTTTTTTTTTGCAAACTTGGACATGCAAAATCGCCTATATCTACTTTTCTTTTAATCAGTCAATGATTGTTTTATTCATACAACGTATTCATAATGAGTCTTGAGTCTCAATAAACCCCCATTTTTCATTATATATTTAAGGAAAGATTCTAGATGTATGATCTCGCATTTTAATTCATAATTTCAATAAGGTTTACTTTTTAGATACTTTTTATACTTAAGACCAAAACGCTAATATGTTGGATAGAAGATGTGGTTCAACTGCATCATAGTCGTATCAGAATCAATGAAAGATGATGCATAACCTATAATGACAGAGCCTGAAGATGGCTAATGCAAGATCATTGGAAAAGAAGTTATGTCAAAATAACGAAGCTGAGGGTGTGGACTAATATTTGAACTTGCCAAGACGATACATCCAAATGTATCGACTTATAGGACGTATCAACTTATAGGACGTATACATATGTCTATGGAAGGAGTCACATAGTTATTTCTTCAAATATGGCACCCAGTATTATGCTGTACTACATTAGATATACTTTTGCACACCACTTGGTGCATGTTGATTGAGTAGACTTTGATTTCGTGACATTGTTTTATTGTGTGATGCTTTAATAGTTATGGTTTTTCTTAGTTTTTCAATATTATTGACTTGAATAGAAGGTTACATCTTGTCTTTTGCAAGTTAAGCATCAACTTCGACGATTTGATATCAATCAGGGGATGTTATAAAGGGATGGTATGTGACAAGGAACTGAGGCATGGCGTTGCTATGGCAATAGCTTCTGTCTGTCGTTTGATTTTACGTCATGTACATTAAAGAAGGTTGATGCACCGTGATTCGGTTTAACAACACTTTAACAACACTCTCCAGCATTGTGTAGTATGACATTGGACGTCGATGCATTTGGATCTATAGTCTTGATAATTTTTAATTTTATATGTATTCCTTTGTTTCAAATGTCTTCATTTAGTTTACGTAACACTTTCATTTTGTCCTTTTCCTGAATTTTGGATGTGAGTGAAGTAAGTCCCTGTGCTAATGTAGTGCTAGATCCGGACAGTGTGTTTGATTGCCCTTATCCTTCCTTTATCTTACTGTCACGTTTTAAACATTCAACACGGAAGTTCACTTTATCGTAGCTCTAAAGGTTAGTTTTATATTTATACAAACTTATCGTCTTTACACACAAGGCAACTTTCATTATAACCGAAAAATGAAAATCTCTTTTACATGCAGTTCATTTTTATTTTAAAAGGATTACTTATAAAATGTTTGAAATAAATGAAACATGATGATTTTCTGAACATCTAGAATGATATAGGCTCCTTAATTAACAAAAAGCTTCGTTAAAAGATGCATTAAATACACCGCATCCAAACAGTAATTAATGTATATACATAATGAATTAATTTAAGTTGATACAGGTTATAGAAACAAACAGGTGCGGAATAACGTTACTCAGCCTGTCAACGTGTCACGACTTAATAGCTTTTTATAATAAACAGCACGTGAAAAGTAAAGTTTAAACAATGCAATGTTTTAGCTACATGTTCGCTAAAACAATACGTTGTAGCATGCGACATTATAGATGACATGTTGTGTGTATCTACATATAGAATGCCATCATGTGAAGTTATATATCGCGCTCAGTTTTTATTCTATAACATTTCCTATCTCTGATGATAGATGCTTCTACATTTTTTCTGTTCACCGTGCATTTCCGGTGTGTGTTTTAGTTAAGAAGACTAGTTTGAACAGAGTATTTTTCGTAAACTACAATAATAAAGAAATTCGTGAAAATTGTTTTCAGGTTTTTTTTAAGAAACACCTAGAGTTATCGAACTGGTTTACTCAATAAATATGATCATTATGTGGGTTTAACAAACAAAACGCAGTACATTTGTATTTGAAGAATAGTGGCAGTTGTGTAAAGTCGTGTTTGCCTTCGGTTTATATTTAAAACTCTCCTGTAATTTATACCATATAATGATGTTTTAATGAAAAAGTTAATATACATGTCATACTATCTCATTACAATATATATCTTATAATTACTTATATGAAAATTCCTTTAGTCACATATGGGAAGCATATTCTACTAATGTTTGTATTTGTAGAACTTTCAAAAGTCAGAGATCGTATCATTCCTTTATTAATTCAATCGATAAACACTTCTGTGTTATATAATGAATACTAGAACAATATATATTTTATCGATTGTGGAAACATTAAACAGATTTTTTTTAAAACAGGACTATTACTAATATCACTAACTGGTGTAATGTACATATATCTATATACAATGTCGCACGAAACAGATGGCACACTCCGGTTGTATGTTCGTGACCTTTGCTATACGATGAGACATACACATATGTACCTTTACATAAACTCCTGTGACCCGGTTACACATATATAAACTTAATGCAGACAACTTATCTCAAAAGCGTTAAATTTTAAACATACATGTACAAGCAAACATACACAGACGATGTTTTTTCTTTCAGGTCAGAGCGCTTTGACCTCCACAGTAAAGGTGGCGTGCAGTACGCACAAAGGGATTGCAAGTCGGGCAAACTTCGTCTAATTACATTTTAAAAGATATTTAGCAGAGTATATTTAAATTTCAATGCAAGATGTCACCTTACTAGTGTATAACCAGACAGACAGGGCGCAATATACACAGAAAAGACCCAGACCGTGACATTCCAGACCGAGTATAGAGCTTCGACCCATTCTCCTCGATCTGTAAGTTTAGCTAGTTGGGGACGCTGTCAACACTATAAATAAATACGCTACATTCCTGCCCCATGAAGCTGACAGTTAGAGAGGAGTGAAATATTTCTTACTGTCAATTCTTAGAGAATAGGTAAAACTCTCTCATGATGGGCTGGGAGTGAGACAAACGGTATCTTGTCCTGAGAGGTGTCATATCAGTCAACTTGTGGTTGACAATTGTATAACATTATAATAAATGACTTTTTGTTGAGGCCGGAAGTTCAAGATGTTCATCTACTATGGCTATTTTTTCCATTGAGAGGTCTAAATATATGTTTCATAGGAACTAGATTTAAAATTAAAAAGTTTGCATTTGACCCATTATATGAGAAATCCTCGAGTTTTATCCAACATTTAACTGATTGTTTCTATATAAACATTGTATTTTTTGTGAATCAGAACTATAGTTTATTTGACACTGTTCGAGTCATTTTTAATAGTCAATACAAAGTGTACACATGTTCGTAAATACATATTACATTTCAAACTTCTCGTATTCAAACGAAACTGAATGCATCCCAGTAAGCACTACATACCAAGCCTTCATCTTTCTAAATAACTACTTCTTATCTTTTGTAGAGTATGTACATCCGGATGTCAGATCTGTACGACAAACGTAGCTGATCTCCAAATGACACTTAGATCATCATAAACTATCAAAAATTGGTGATTAATTTAGTATTCGTGTGGCGAGCAGGGCATAAGACTACTTAACACCAATATTGATTTATTTTTTATTGTTTGAATAGGTTCAACACTTATAGCTTTTTTAAAATTATCCCCACAAATAGAATCAACTGAAATAACGAAAAAGAAGCCGAGGGAAAACAGTATGAGTATGATGAACACATGGACAGTAAAGTTGTCGAGTGACTGTAGAAATGTCATTGTTATTTGACTGTATGTATGAGTTGTGTACATCGTTAGAACAAATTAGTAATTAGACTTAAATGACTGATATGTGTAACGGAATTATTACTACTCATTCCATACCCTATCCAAATTAAAACTTTAAACAATTTATCTTATACATAACACGATCACTTTGAGATCGAGAGACGGACTATTTTAGTTTATTTTAGTTTACACGTAATACATTTATCAGTGTTTGTCCCAGGTAACACTGCCACGGAAATGCACCTAACCTCGCGATAACACACGTGTGTACACAAGCAGTTTAAATGATTTCAGACTGTGTTTACTTGCATAATGTAGAGTGACTTTATACGTTTCTCTATTTCGCTGCACAGGAAAGCGCAGTGCTTTGACCTGGAGATATTCGTTAGTGGCGTGCATATCTTTCTTGTCAGTTGCTCAACTCTGACATAATCATGCATGCTCACGTAACCCGCCAAACAAATCGGCGAACTTGTGCATAGGGTCTGGAGTAAGGCCAAGGTGGTTTAGCTTGAATAAATTTTTGTATTTAATGTTAGAAATACACCTTGGGGAATGAGAATTTAAAACTTACATTGTATTTCAAGGTCTTTGTGCTTCCTCTTATTTATTTCAAAGAGTAATACATGATGTTGATCAATCATTCCAGTATAGGTTCTGTTACTGCTTCGTTTCTATATATTTATCTTACAGTTTTTTTTTCAAATTAAAATTTCCTCGACGTATATATATATTTATATATTTTTTTAAATTCTATTTTCAAATTTATTTGTGTTATGAAGTTGCATCTATTTTACCACAATAGCTTTGTATAGTGACTCTATATCGTAGATTATAAGTATATAAACAAAAATCAAACTTGCAAAGTAATACAGGCTACTAATTTATAATAAAAACAATTGATGCTCAATAGAAAAATAACTTAGAAAAGACCAGACCTGGAGAAATAAGGGCCACAGTGTAGGGAGCCTACTTGTTATAAAATTTATGACTTTTGTATCCGTTTTGGAATAAAGTAAAGTGATGATTACAAACTCTTGTTGCAATTAAATTTATGAAGTCATTGGTGTTTGGGAATAGATTTTTGAAACTTTTTGAAAACATCGTTATGTTCAGCATGTACTTTTAACGGTTAGAAATTTTCTTTACTGAACAGATCTCAATTAAATGTGGAGTCGTCCAAAAGCTTAGCTAAATCAGATATCAACAAATATTCTTCATCATGTGAACGTCGTTTCAGTTTGTGTCATTTTTCTGTTCGACTTCTTGATAAATTGCGTATTAGTCCATTTTATTTATGCCCAGTGATATTTTCTCTCATGCCCTCCGATTC